>JAODXP020004172.1:0-38810 GCA_027497455.2 Sardinella longiceps | reverse complement strand
TTGAGAAATGTGCATCCTAGAAGCATTTTTTAGTAAAAGTTGTGAACAGGTCTATTTTACCTAATTAAGGTGTGCTGAATTCAACTAACCCTGTTCACAAGCTGAATTTTGAGGTTTTGACTATCTAATTTGCAAAAACAAAATGGCTGCCGAATTTAGCGATTTCTAGCACTGTGTTTTAGCAAGAACTGCTATTCCATGCAAATTGCAAATAAATGCACATTTATGACATGTTTGTTTCTCACTATGTTCCTTAAGCATTATATCAAAGGTACAAGATGATATTTACAAAATAAAATCCAAAAAGCTAGCATTATGCTAATTATGCTAATCGTTATTTAATATTTTCTATCAAGATGTTAGAACCTATGTTTAAAAACCCAAGAGAAGTGATTAAAATGTTTTAGGAATACTCTGGATTAAGATGATATCATTAACAGTAAGTCTACTTGTTTTCTTGTTTGTTTTTTCAATTACTGATTTACCAGGCATAGCCTAATGCAGTTTTATCACTAATAAAATTTCAGATTTGCCGCACTGTATTTTAGCAAGGAATTATTTCATGGAGATAAATGGACATTATTTACATGAAAGCTTCTTATAAATCTCCTTGAGCAATAGATCAAAGATGGTAGCTATAATTAATTAATTAATTAATTAATTAATTTATGTATTTATTTTTAAATGCTAATATTATGCTAATAATACCAAATCTACCTTCGGGTACAGATAAAGTTACGGTACAACGCTAATGGTCATCGTTTTCTATAACTTTAAATATTCAGACAAGTCTTAGATCTGTTGTAAAGGACTTGATGTTGTTATCCCTTGAATCAAACTTGAGGCACTGCTGAGACTCCGTGGGTGGTCAATTGAGTGATACACCCTTTGGTTTGTCAAGTGGGCGCCCTCCTTCCTGAGTGTTTCGCTGATGAGCCCACAACACCTCCAGAGGATTCAGCAGTGAATCCCAGCATCCCAGGTTCACTCCCTAGGTGCCATCACATCACTTGAAGGCACATACAGTCTTTCTCTTTATCCACAGCCACTCGCTTCCCTTTTCAGCAGGTCTGTCAAACTGACCATTGTCTGCTGTTATGGTGATGCGATTGGTTTGGCCCTCGCCCTCCTGAACGAATGGTGTTAGTTTCCCCTCTGAAGGGGGAGGAAGGGCATTCACAGAAGTCCGCCGAGTTTCCAACACTGCCGCTAGACACCTGGTTGACACCTGGTTATGCCGCCAGGTGCAACGGCCTTGGGTGAGGCTAGCTTTGCATCCAACCAAGATGTGTTTCAGTGTTGCTGGACTTGGGCAAAGAGGGCACATAGGGTCTTCGGCATACCACTGGCTTAGGTTTGCAGGCGAAGGCAGGACATCATAAGCCACTCTGATGGTAAAGCTTGCCCTGAATGCCAACATCTCCCACAGCTCTTTCCAGGAGATCTTCCTCTTCTCCACTCCTTCCCACGTCATCCACTGCCTCTGCATTGCCTGCTCCACAGCTTTGGCACATCCTGCGTACCCCCTGGACCATCAGCTTGCGGCTCTGGAATGAATCTCCACACTGGTATGCTGGTCCCAACCAAGGCCACTCCTCCCCTCTTGCACTCGGCCCAGGATGTCCTAGTGTCTGAGTGCTGCCTTTGCTTGCTCTGTTGCAGCTGATGGGGTCCACATCCTCCCCGTGGCCAGGATGAGGGCAGTTTGGGCTACAACTGGATCCCTCAAATCCAGTAGCATCATCTCCAGCCTGGACCACTTGTACTCCTCATCAGACTGGAAATGGGCAGTTGTAATATCCAATACTATGAAGGCACCTAGGAGGGCCAAGCCACTTCCTTATATATGAGCTGACCAACCTCTCCAGCTTCTCCATCTTTGTCAGCGGCACTTCATAGAAGGTTAGTGGCCATAGGACATGTGGAAGTAGTCCATAGAGCATGCACCAGAGCTTCAGCTTGCCAGGAAGCAAGGTTCTGTCGATGTTCTCCTTATACTATCCGCTACTTCTATCCTGATCTGCTCTACTTGCTCTTTGTCCTTCAGGAAGACATTATACCAATGACCTAGGCTTTTCGCGGGCTTCTCTGAGACGATTGGGATGGGTTTCTTGCCAATGTGGAAGCGGTGGTCTGCTAGCTTCCCCTTGATGATGGGGATGCTTCTGGACCTGCTCGGCTTGATCTTCATGCAGGCCCACTCAATGTTTTCCTGGAGCTTTTTTAAAAGCCGTACAGTACAAACCTTGGTCGTGGTGAGAGTTGTGAGGCCATCGATGTAGGCTCTGACCGGTGGCAGCCTCAGCCCAGGTTTTATTAGCTGCCCGCCTACCGTCCATCTAGAGCAGTGGTTCTCAAAGTGTGGTCCAGGGACCACTGGTAGGTGCAGGTGGTCCTGGAGAAACATTATTTGGGAAAAGTGGTCCTCAGTCTGAAAAAGTTTGAGAAACTGATCTAGACGCCCGAATGATGACCTCCATGGCCAGGGTGAAGGACAGCAGGGAGATGGCGCAGCTGGCCAAAATTCCCACTTCCAGGTATTGCCAAGCTGTCATGTGCTCTGCTGTTGTCATGCAGAGTTGGACGCCCTGGAAGTAGGCCTTGACGAAGTAGGCCGCGACCTGGAGCTGATGCAAGAAACAATCAAGAGTACAACCAGAACACAGCGCAGTAAAGCAACAAGGCCAATCAGACGTGTTGTGGAAGACCATGAAGTATCTCTTCCAATTAACTAGTCAAATTTCCTTTCTCTGGCTGACAACAAAGCAGATCTTGCACATTTATTGTCTGAGGAACTGCGTTTGCAGGCACCTGAGGATAAAGAAATTGTGGTTGCAGGGGGTTTCAGAGAGGAACGTGAGGTCAGGTCGTCAAATAGTACCACTGATTTGGTAGCTCTGAAATCCACATATAAGCAAACACAAAATTGGTGCTGCATGCCATCCACTGCCAGTTTATGACAATTGTTGTTTCTTCCAGGGACACAGATGTTCTCATGCGTCTGGTATCCCACTTTCAGCATATGCAGTGTAAGCACCTCTAGATGATGTCAGGCACATCCAAGAACCGACGGTGTATATACCCATTGATAGCTAGCATTTCATGCATTAACTGGGTGTGACACCTCCACTTCTTACATCACTAAACACACCAAGCGGTCATCATGGAATATCTTCAAAGACCACCATGCACTGTTGAAGAATGTGGGCATTGGTGAACTCACAGAAGAAACCATCAAATCTTTAGAAACATTTGTCTGCAGAATTTACAATGTTCACAAAAAAGACTCTGTTGATGCAGTTTGACATTTCCTGAAGAAGGAAACCACAGGCCATGCCCCCAACAAGTGATGCACTCTGTTTCCATTTAATGAGAGTGCACTATCAAACAATGGTATGGAGGAATGCCCATTGTCCCACACCAGAGCTTCCTGCACCCTCTAAAATTGGAAGAGTCAGGACTGCACCCAATACTGATGGCATTGAGTTCCATACCGGACAGTTGCCTGTGATAGCCTGTGCATGTCAGAAACAATGCAGGAGTCAGCGCTGCAAATGCCATAAATCAGGGTTACAATGCACATCAATGTGTGCATGCCAGCAACCCAATGATGACCAGACACGGCTTGAACAACTCTTAACACACACACTATATTCAATTGTATTTTGTCAAAAAAAAATATCAAGTGATATTTTACAAGCCTAGTTAACACCTCATATTTAAGATATGTATTGAAATGTGTTTCTTGCCTAAACAACACCTCACTCTGACCACCTTAATTGAACTGCAATGGCTTTGTGCTATTTGAGATCATTTGTAGGCTTTGTTCTAATTCGCTCATGTTTTAGTGACTATTTCTAAATGTAGGATAGGAAAGAAGGCAGAACCATGCCTCATGTTCATGACAGCTCTTTGACCATGCACAACCTCTCTTAATTCATCAAAGTCAATGTAAAAGGGGTTTTCCATTCTTTGTCTCCTATTAGCAATTTGAATAAGAAGTATTGTAATCCTTTAAACACTTCAGAGAAATGTTTTAAATATGACTTGTTGGGCTTTGAATATCTGTAGACTTGTTTTTATAAGTTACAGCAGGTTATATATATATTGGAAAGAATGGTGGTTTATTAGCATATTACAGCTTAGAAATGCAATTTCTACATCATTAAATAGGGCTACTTTTCCTGTCCTGTATAACATCTTAATAGAAAATATTAAATAACGATTAGCATGATTAGCAAAATGCTAGCTTTTTGGATTTTATTTTGTAAATATCATCTTTTATCTTTGATCTAATGCTTAAGGAACATAGTGAGAAACAAATATGTCATAAATGTGCATTTATTTGCATGGAATAGCAGTTCTTGCTAAAACACAGTGCTAGAAATCGCTAAATTCGGCAGCCATTTTGTTTTTGCAAATTAGATAGTCAAAACCTCAAAATTCAGCTTGTGAACAGGGTTAGTTGAATTCAGCACACCTTAATTAGGTTAAATAGACCTGTTCACAACTTTTACTAAAAAATGCTTCTAGAACCCCAATAGAGGGACTTTTTCTGAAAATGCGTCTAGTCTATATTGTCAACATTGCGTGTTGCAGTCAGTGGGTTCTTTTTTCCCCCACACTTTTTTGTCAGTATTCACCTTTTTCACCTACGTCACCATGAGGCACTAGAACGAGGCTTGGGTGGTAAAACTTCCCCAGAAGTAGCTTCTGGGGATGGGATGCCCCTCATCTGCCCAACTTTCCACCTGACCAACAGTAGAGAGGGGACCAGCAGTAGATTTTCTGTCCGAAGTATGTGAGGAATTATTAATTATTATATTTATAAAGCGAAGGGAGTTTTTCTTTGCCCCTGTTTCTCATGGATGCTTCCCGTACTGCCTGTAAAGCGCCGCGAGACAATGCACTGTATTTGAGCGATCTACAAATAAAATAAAATTGAATGAAATTAACGTTTTGTCGGCACTTCCTCTAGTTTTACCACCCGAGCCTCGCTTTCGTTCGGAACATGGCGGCCAGGTGAAATAGGTGAATTGCATCTTGAGGATGCGTCGTGTTCGATTGCGAATACTTGTACGACCGTCGCATTAAACAAACCCTACATTCCACATGAGAGCCATGATGCATTCATGTATGCATTGTCTGCAACAAGTAAATCCCAGTGTCATTAACATTAATTACATGTCATTGATGTTTTTAAATAAATAATAATATAATGTCATTCAAGAACAGAGCACAAACTGCTTATTACAATAAAGAAAATAAAATTAACAAAGCATTAAGTAAGCATTAAAACAGGAAAAGGGGTATATGATATAATGAAATAAATGCTGAAAGAAAAGTTTGTTGTTTACATCAACTTTACATTACAAAAACTGAATTAAGGTATTAAATCAACACATCAACTCAGCTCAACTCTTATTTAAATAAAATTTAAAAAGGTATAACATTAAAGACCCCATATGCAAGTTTCTAGTTGTGCCGTCTACAGTGTTAAGAATTAAAATGACTGAATGTTTCTACTGATAATCCTCTGTGGACTGGTGTTAAAAACATCATCAAAATGTATCAATTATTGAATGCGCTGAGAGGGTACCAATCATGTTTTAATGCAAATAGGGCAGAATCCTCCCAGGTTCATAAAAAAAAAAAAAAAAAAAAATGTTTGGCGCGACTGAAAAGCAAATCAAGCTAAGCATTTTTTTATTATTATTATTTTTTTTTTAGTGTATTTGGACCACGACCACCCATATTAAGCTCCTGGTAAGTCATGTGACCTAGCCTTTCGACTAACCAAAATAGACGGGGAATGTGATGCTCCCGGGGAAACTGCAAAGCTCTGTAACTTTGGCTGGGAGGCAGCAACAACCTTGAGAAGATTTTAGTCGCTCAGTGGTGTTTTTTTGCCCCCAACGGCACCTTCCAAAAAAGGCACTATACTATAACCCTTACTCTAAACCTAATCTCCTCAACCCTTATCCTAACCCTAAATTGGGGGAGTATTGTCTGGAAGGCACCGTTGAGGGCAAAAAATACCAAAGACCATTTTAGTCCAGAACATTCCA
The DNA here is from genome assembly GCA_027497455.2 of Sardinella longiceps. Taxonomy (NCBI): domain Eukaryota; kingdom Metazoa; phylum Chordata; class Actinopteri; order Clupeiformes; family Clupeidae; genus Sardinella; species Sardinella longiceps. The sequence goes on along the minus strand of JAODXP020004172.1, from coordinate 32,742 downwards.
GTCCGGAACATGTAATTTATTAATCCCAATGAGTTCTAGACGATTTGCTAGAACTAGGTATACAATGAGGAATTTTTGTTTAATCCTGCATAGGGGGGGTTTAAAAAAAAGTGTTACCCACCTGAGACATGAACAAACCATGAAAAATTAAATATACCCTCAGACAGACAGGAGATGAAATTAGAGTCTGATGACTGGAAAAATCCAAACTAGACCTGTGTGTGTGTGTGTGTGTGTGTGTGTGTGTGTGTGTGTGTGTGTGTGTGTGTGTGTGTGTGTGTGTGTGTGTGTGTGTGTGTGTGTGTGTGTGTGTGTTTATACCGTCAGTGTAAATCTGCCACTTCACACCTCATGCAGTACATCACATCAACAACAGCAGAGTGTTTAAAGCTCGCTTCTCTTCCTCCTCTTCTTCCCTTCTTCATTCTAGTACATCACATCAACAACCGCAGAGTGTTTAAAGCTCGCTTCTCTTCCTCCTCTTCTTCCCTTCTTCATTCTTCTCCTTATTCTCATGGAAAATCTGTCCATCTGGTTGCTTCATCCAGGTCAGTTTGGTGTCTGCTGGCATCCCCTTCTCCCTTAGCCTCTCCTGAATCTGGAGAACAAAACCCAACAGACTCAGAGTCACCTCTCACAATGGACTGTCACACTGGAGGTGTGTAATGATGTATATCAGGACAATGGAGGTGAGTAAATGTAATTATGTGTTTCTGGACACTGGAGGTGTGTAACCTGGCTATAACAGCACAGACTTCCTTAAGTGGTGTCTGGACTCACCTGCTGTAGGAAGGCCTGGTTCACGGCAGGATCATTGATGTTCACCTGAGAGTCCACTTCTAGCTCCACTCCTCACAATCTGCCTCTTCTTCACCTGTTTGGGGGCTGCAGAGAGCAACATAAACAAGCACATGTCATAAACGTTATGTTTTACTGCTGTTTCTGGTGGTGAATTTAATGATAGATGTGATGATTAACTCATAAAGACTGACAGGACCCTGGACCAGAATCAAACCCTGTTCAGTAAATTAGATCACAAATTGCACCAGCTTGCTCCATCTTAGCTAAGTTCCACCGTAATCTGGCTTTACATTGGAGTTTAGTCATTGCTAATATGTTTATTTTTTTTGTGATTAACATTTTTTATTAAAACACAAACCAACATACGGTACAGTACAACACAGTATATATCTCATGCCAAAAAAGAAAGAAAAACAATAGTGATAATAATACATTTTGATGATGAAATAAAAATAAACAGAAGTGAATGTATTCGCAATATGCGGACTATAACAAAAAGTTGCAAGAAAAGTAAACCATAGGACACAAAAGTAAATGTGTATAGTTTGTATATACCAGAAAAAAAAAAGAAAAAAAAAAAAAAAGGGGGGGGGGGGGGGGGGGTGTATCTGACGTTAAACAATAAAATCACATCCTAAGAAGGTCTTGGATGGATAGGCTAATGTCTGACCAAGCCTGAATAGTTTTGGGTTTGGCGTTATTGAGGCGTGCAGTTGTGCACTCCAAGGCTGCAACATACTGGTAGGCCGTTAGCCAGTACTGTTTCAAAGGTAGATTAGGGTAGAACCAGAGTCTTAATATGGCTTTTTTTGCTGCTGTGAGCCCTGCTAGAAGCAGTCTACGCTGAATGAGAGTGAGGGACAGATGCGAGTCATCATTGAGAAGACAAAGACAGGGGTTAGGTTGTATGTCAATATTAAGTAGTGAAGAAATGATGGAAAATGCCTCGTTCCAAAAACGTCTGATCGGACTGCACTCCCAGAACATGTGCATTGTTGTACCAAGTGCCTGATCTTGGCAGTGAGTGCAATTGGGGCTTGGTAACAATTTCATTTTAAAGCATTTCATGGGAGTTGCATATGCCCTGTGTATCAGTTTATAGTGTATAAGTTGATGTGCAAGATTTTTGGAAGCACTATTAAGGTTTTCCCATATGTCCTCCCATGATGGCTCTAAACCAGAGGCGTTCAGGTCCCTTTCCCACACCCTTTCTACAGCTAAGCCTTTGGACTGATGAGAGATTAAAGCATTGTAGATGACTGTTACAGTTCCTCTAGAGCCCTGCTTTGGTCCAACCCATTTCTCCATGGGGTGTTCTGAAATCGGCTGACTCCAGGGCACTCCATACGCTTTCATAGCAGATCTCAGTCTTAGATAGAGAAAGTATGAAGTACCTGGCAGATCATGATCAGACTTTATGTCTAGAAATGAGCGTAGGGCAGAGTTATCAAATAAATCACCAAAAACATAAACTCCTTTATGAGCCCATGGGGAAAATACAAATGGCTTCCCACCTGATTGAAAGTTGTTATTGTTCCATAGTGGGGTTGTCATATGGAATACACCTGGTACACCCATCAGTTTTTCTGTTTTTTTCCAAACATTAAGAGAGTTAACTATAATGCTCCCATAGCGTAGCTGAATATTCTTGCGGCCTGTGCCTGTATAGGGCAAGTCCTCTAAGCGGTGTGGTTTCACACGTGCAGCCTCTATTGCACGCCATGGGACTTGAGAATCTTGGCGCCTCCATGTCTGCAACGGTCTAATCTGAAAGGCATTGTAGTAGAAGTTTAGATTTGGGACCGCCAGGCCTCCAGTGAGCTTGCTACTTTGTAAAGTTGTTAGTTTGATTCTTGCACGCTTTCCTCCCCATATAAATTTTGAAATAAGAGAGTGCATCTCAGGTATGTAACTTGAAGGGGGGGCAAGGGGGATCATAAAGAACAGAAAGTTTATACGTGGCAACACGTTCATTTTGATAGTTGAAATTCTGCCTTGCATAGAAACGTGAAGAGAGCTCCACCTCTTTAGATCATGTTCTATGTTATTTTTGACCCTATGAAAATTTTCCTGAACAATTCTATGAAGGTTAGGGTAGATTTCTATTCCAAGGTAAGTGAAAGATGAACAAACAGGAATGCCTGCTGGTAGTTGGGCCTTCTTAGCTGTTGTGTTCAGAGGGAGGAGGGCAGATTTAGACCAGTTTATTTTATATCCAGCCATTTGGTGAAAATCACTGAATAGAGATAAGAGGCGTGGTAGGGATTGCTGGATGTTAGAGATGAACAGAAGGCAGTCATCTGCATAAAGTGAGAGGTAGTGTCTAGAATTATCCACAGTAATGGGGGTTATTACCTCACTTTCTCTGATGGCTTGTGCCAGAGGTTCTAAGGATAAAGCAAACAGTAGAGGTGAGCATGGGCAGCCTTGCCTTGTTCCTCTATGTAGGTTAAAGGCTTGTGATTGGAAAGTGCCAGTGAGGACTGAGGCTGTGACGCCACCATATAAAACTTTTAGCATAGACAAAAATTTCTGACCAAAGCCAAATCTCTCCAAGACCATCCATAGGTAGCCCCATTCTAGGCGGTCAAAAGCCTTTTCGGCATCAAGTGAAAAGACAGCACAATCTTCTCTGAGAGTGCCTGCGATATCAATAATGTGTAAGAGCCTCCTGGTATTATCAGAAGCCAGTCTTCCTTTAAGAAACCCTGTTTGATCAAAATGTATGAGTTTACCCACTACAGTTTCAATACGGGTGGCCAGCACCTTGGAGTAAATTTTAATGTCGCTACAAATCAGAGAGATCGGCCTGTAGCTGGAACACTCTAACGGGTCCTTGCTCTTTTTAAGAAGCAGAGTAATCAGTGCATTTCTTTGATCTCTGTGGAACGATCCCTGCTTAATTGCAAAATTAATGGAGTCTAATATCAGTGGCCCTACTTGGTCCCAGAATGCTAAGTAAAATTCAGGGGGCAGGCCATCCAGGCCAGGCGATTTGCCTCTATTTAGGGATTTCATTGCTGATTCAAGTTCTTCCATTGATATAGGCTTCTCTAAACTATCTATGTCTTCATCATTTAGTTCGGGGAGAGATAGACTGTGAAGAAACGAACTACACCTCTCAGTATCTAGTTGGCCTTCTGATGTGTAGAGATGGTAATAGAATGACTTAAATACATCGTTTATGGCTTGAGGCTGTGTCACAACCACGCCCTCTGCAGTCCGAATGGCGTTTATTGTTGCTTTAGACTCGCACTGTTTAAGCCTGAGGGCAAGTAATCTGCTTGGGCGGTCGCCATCATAATAATATCTTTGTTTTGTTCTATGTAATATGAACTCAGCCTTTGCTAAAGATAAACTGTGATATTCCCCTCTCAGTGCAGAAATTAAGTTCATGTTAGTGACTGAGGGAGTAGTCAGCTGCTCATGCTCTATTCTCGCAATCTCCTTTTCTATTTCATTTAGACGTTTATTACGCCCAGAGTGCAATTGGGAGGAGAAACCTATACATACCCCTCTTATGAAACATTTTGTTGCTTCCCATAATATTTGGGCATTGCTGCAGCTTTCACTGTTGTGAATGAAAAAGTCACTAAGCTGTTGTTTCATATGCGTTAGAAAAAGCTCGTTACCAAGGAGAGAGCTATTGAATCTCCACCTGTGTACTTTAGGCTGATTAATAATTGGTGTTAAGGTACAAGTGACAGGGGCATGATCTGAAATCAAAATTGGGAGCATCTGAATATGACTAACATTATTTGTAATAGAGGGGCTAACAAATATATAGTCTATTCTGGAGGAGGATCCATGGCGGCCAGAATAAAATGAATAGGCCTTAACTTTATCGTTGCGGAGGCGCCAGATATCCACTATATGGAGGTCTGTCATAAATGACTTAAGAGATAGTGAGGAAGGTGGTATTGACTCATGTGAGCTACTTGATCTATCCCATTCAGGGCACACTGTTGCATTAAAGTCACCTGCTATAATGCTATGTGAATCACTGTATTTTAACAAGGTGTCTCTGACATAGGGTAGGAAGCCCTCATCAAATGTATTTGGTGCATAAATGTTGGCTAATAAAATCTTTGCATAATTAACAGCAAGCAAAATATAAACAAATCTTCCATTAGTATCCTTCCCATTCTCCACCACCAAACATTGAAGTTTTCTTTGTGCAAGAATTAAAACTCCTTTAGTTTTAGAGGAAGCACAAGAATGAGCTAGAATTTTGTAGTGCTTATTCTGAAATCGTCGAACACCGTCCTCTGTCAGGTGCGTTTCCTGAATAAGAGCTATAGATATTTGCTTGCGGTGGAGGAATTCTAGACAGCGAGTGCGCTTAATGGGCGAGTTGAGACCTCTAACATTCCAACTCATAATGTTCAGGTTGGCCATTTAGGTAGTGATATGTATGACATGCAGCGAACAATAAGCAAAAAATCCCCCGCAAAAAATGCATACTGGATATGAGGCATGAGTCTCTGATATGTCTCTAGTCGTACCGTATCAAAAGTAGTAACATTAAACAACAAACAAACTATATACACAGAAGCAAACCGCCGGGCTACTGCTAAGCCCAAGGCTTGCAACACAGACACAAAAATCATTCCGTTGGCGCAAATGTGCGAGGCGGTCCTCAACAACCCCTACAGTAAGATAATGCTCCAGTCCATAGAGAAGTTCGTATTATAAAAGAACGCAGTTGGAGCAATTCTAAGTCAACCAATAAAACTGAAAATCATGTGAGAGTAGTATGAAATAAATCGATGCTCCTGACAGGGTATTTAGAAATAATGAAAATGAAATGTCAAGAGCTACGTAAAACTCACATATCACTGCTTGAAGTAGCTAATGAGCATAACCAGGAACAAACGAGTTACGTTAATGTTAGTGAGTTTATGCACGACACGGCTAGCTAAATGCTAGACACTGGCTCACTGTGATGGAGAGGCATCCATCTCGACTGCAGCTTCGGTCCGGTGAGGAATGGTGGTAGCCTGGAAAGTGTTTTGAAGAAAGTTCTCTGCGTCTGATGGAGCATCGAAGTGGAGAAGTCGACTCTGGTAGGTAACTTTAAGTTGAGCCGGATAGCGTAGAAATGGCTGTAGCCCGAGCGAGGTCATCTTCTTGTAGACAGGGACAAACGCCTTCCTCTTGCTGGTGGTCTCTTTACTGTAGTCTGGAAAGAACAGCAGGTTTTGGTCAGCGTGCTTGACTGGGTGGGCCCTGGCTCCCTTCAGAATCGCCTGGCGATCAGTGTAGTCCAACAACTTGAATATCAATGTACGTGGACGGTTGTTGTTGACATCTTTCTCTGCTGAGTACAGTCTGTGTGCTCTTTCTATGCGGATGGGTCGACCTTTCAAAGACGGTATCCATTTTGGCAGGCTTGCGATCAAAAAGTCGGCTGCATTCGATCCTTCCTCACCCTCTTTCAACCCGACAAGCCTGAGGTTGGACATTCGGCTGTGGTCTTCCATCTGAGTTAGCTTAGAAGTGAGATCGCTAACTTGCTGCTGGAGAGCATTAGCCTCATGTTTGCTAGCCCTCAGCGCTGCCTGTAGCTTGTCGACTTTAGCTGTGTTGTTTTGTATAGCTTTTTGAGAAGTGTCCACGTCTTTGGCAATGGCACCCAAGTTATCCTCAGTATGTTGAATTTGTGTTCTCAGTTCTGTTAGTTGTGGGATCAGGATGTTATTGACTGCATCTTTCACTGCTGTCTGTATCATCATGTTCAGGTTTTTCTGTTGCTCTTGCAGAGCCATGTTTACTGCTGAGGTAATTGCGTTATCCAAGTCCTCCTTCGACATGCTAACCATCTGTTTCTTCTTTTCCTTTAATGGAGACATGTTTTCACCTTCTCGTTTGCCAGCAGGTCTTCCTTGTGCCATAATGATGAATTTAAAGCTCTATTTGGTTGACTTAGTCGTGATAAAATTGAAATTTGAGGGAATATTGAGGACGAGCTTTCAGCTACACATGCATCGCAGACATGCGTCACACCGGAAGTCGCTAATATGTTTATTTAAATGACAGGTACATTTCATTTGACTTTGATACCAAATTTTGCAATCAACCTTGCATTTGACTGGTGCAACTGGCTGCTGGATCACAGATTACCTCATTGCAAGTCTCCAGTTTGTTAGACTGTGAAAACTCACATCTGAGACTGTAAGCAGCACAGGGATGCTACAGTGAACTGATCTCCGTAAGGTTATGACAAACAAATGCAAATTGAAAACAAATTACCGTAGGCCCATACTGACTACACAGGTGCAGATGAAGTTGAGTTACTCAGTCACACATACCAGTCATGATGACACACAAAACAAAAACATGAGATAAACATGATTTATCACATACTGTGATTTAATTTCTTTCTACAAATGTATTACCTCCACGAAGGAGGTCATGTTTTCATTTTTGTCCATTTGTTTGTCTGTCCATTAGCAACTTTAGGGCAAAATTGTGGACGGATTCTCATTACATTTTTACCAGAGGTGTGTCTTTACCCATGGAAGAACCCGTTACATTTAGGTGATGATCTGGATTAGGATATGGACTCACTCACTCAGGAATTTTAAAAGGATTTCTTAGGCTACTAGTTACAGATGTCACATCCATCAGTAAACACTGGGACTGTCGGGCCGCAATCATACTTAAACAGGTCTGGAACGCCATCTGAGATTTATATTGCGTCAGCAACCACATTGCTTTGGCAGAGGTCTGTGTAGATCTGCGCATGCGCACTCATGGATCTAACCATATTCCTACATTACATCATAATCACAATATTTCAAAACACCATAAAAGGCTATGTGTTTTGAAACTACATTTTACAACCAAACTTTACAAGCTTAGATACATGTTAGGACTAAATAAACATGAAAAATGTAGAAATTTAACGTGCGTTACATCGGTCATAAAGTTAATTTGCATGGCACGCCTTGGTGAAAGTCAAGTGCCGGAGAAGAGAGAATGCACTTTTAAACTATATAGCCTAAGTACTGAGCAAGTGCCTAAATCAGGTGGGCTACACCACAAATTAACAGCAAATACGCAAAATTTGGATAAGTTTAGGTATTCTTTATACATTTTATATATACAAATATACACATTTTTAAAATTTAACATGCATGAGTGTGTGCTCTCTGTAGCCAGATAGCAACTGTTTGAATTTAATTAAGGCATTCACAGGCAGACCCTGGACAATAGAAAAGAAGGGAAAGAGCCTGTCATTTTGTGAGTTTGTCATTTTGTGGACAGACGTGAACTGAAAAATCAGTGGGAAGGGCACATGACTTGCATAGGTGTCCACCTGACCAAAACAAAATACACATGGCCTCAAAAACAAAACACAGCAATGCAGTGCAGTACACATCAAGGCCAGTAGGGCAGCCATCATGCCAAACACTGGCACCCAGGCCCTCATTTACTAAGACTACGCTATTTGCGCTGCGTCTGTTTATGCGATGTAATAGCGCACGCAGTGCTTCCTCGTTTTGCAATGTATTTATCAATCCTCAAACAGATAAGGCAGACAGCGCTTAACCCGACCTCTAGTGCAAAATTAGCGTGCCTCTAAACGCAAACATGCGCCCGCATGTGATCTCTATCCTGGATCCTGCGTGGCGGGCGCTGTTTTGTAACGAAGAATTAGTTTAGCAATGGAGATATTAGTTTATGAGGTAACTGTCAATTACATTATAAGTCCTCACCACCCGAAAAAAGCAGTATGATATTTTGTCTGACATTACAAGAAATAACTGGCAGATACTTAAATTAATATGTTAGACTGGAATTTTAAAAAAATAACAACGGGGAAAATAAATTCAAAGCAGACTGGAACATGGCTTATTTTTTATTATTTTTGCGATTTTCTAGTTCAACATCTGTTGGGATGGAATGTGAACGTCATCTTTGATTACAATCAGTAATTGAATAATGCGTCTGGTAGCCTATTGCTGTTTAATTTGTATCATCAGATGATTTCTTCTTAGCTTAATTAGAAAAGAGTAATTCTCGAGGCAAACATGTATCTGCTCCCAAACATGTTCCTGTCTTCATCTTGTCCGGATCACTGCTGTCATTAAACAAAGTAAATTTTAACACAAAAGGATTTGCGCTTGGTTTAGACCTGCTTTGAGGAGACAGTATTTGCCTCACGCAAAATACAGGCGCGCTCTTACGGGCAGTCTTAGTAAATACCATGGAATACGTAATTAGATGCGGTTTGCGCATAGGCCTGGCCTACCATCCCACTCCCCTCCCTCAAGCGCAGCTTGCGATTTCAGACGCAGCTTTGCGTTTTCAGGCACTGACTCCTCTCTGTAAATAAGACTGCGTTGGCCAACACAGTCTTTGCGTGGAAATAGCGCCTGAAAACGGATATCGCCATCGCAAAACGGATGATAAATGTACCCCCCAGTGTCATCAGGAAACATTACATTTGAGCTTGTGAGGGCAGTCCCCCATCACTACCATTAAGTCATCAGCACTTGAATAGTGACTCACCTTCATAACAGATGAAGTTTTTTTCCTGCTACAGTTGTTATCGTTCCAGTGGCCACTTTGTTTCATTTCGGTACACAACTCCTCCACACCAAAGTCATAACTGGGTTCCTTAGGCGAATTACTCCAGTAGCGGAATGAGGAGTTGCTGCCATCTGACCACTGCCAGGTGGACACACCTCTGAACAGGCCAATCCAGGCATCCTTCCAAATTCCTTGCTCCAATTTCCTCTGTATCTTCCCATCTTCCTCTTCATTCCTCACACTGGCCAGATCTTTGTGGTTCTCTCTGCAGTATCTCTGAGCTTCTGTCCAATTCTTCTTCTCATTAACCAGCACATAGGGATCAGTGGAGTTCTTGCCTGTAGCAACGCAGGTGTTGTGATTGATAGCACAGGTCAGCATAGCTTTACAGTTCAATACAGTTCAGAATGAGCATCAGCACAGTTTTACAGTCAGAAATAGGGTGAACTTTATTGTGTTAGAATCAGCAGAGCTTTAAACCCGTTTCAGACCAAAACCAGACTTCTGTTTTTCAAAGGGTTTTCAGCTCGGTAAGCGGGCCTTGCGAGGTGTCCATAGATTTTAAATGCAGAGCTCAGGCAGCCGGTTCGCGCAGAACACCACAGAGACAATTTCTGGTGCAAAGGCACAAATACGCAGGCACCGGTCATGGACAGCACAGCTCCTGGACCGCAAACGCGCAGTTTGCGTGTGAATCGGGCCTTACAGTCTGATGTTAATGTCAGTGTGCATGAGGACTGAATAAACTGATCTGTAGCTCTGTTGGAAAATATGTGTATTTTGAAGAAAAAAATTTTGGGTTGGGTTGACGGAAGAAGGCTTCTTACCATCATAGCAGATGAAAGTAGGTATTATGCGGATGTCACATCCAGCGTCATGCCATTTCCCATCTGATTTGTCCTTGAACACACAAGTTGGCTCCCTTCCATCTGGCTGACGTCTACCCCAGTTCCGGAACTTTGCTTCATTCTCTCCATAGAACTCCCTGTCAGCCAGAGACCACTGCCACTTTCCTCGCAGCCCAATCCAAACATGCCCAGCACCTGCATCCTGGATCAGACTCTTCACCTTCTCCATCTCTGCCATGTTGTCTATGGTGGCGAGGTCAGTGAACTTCTCTCTGCAGTACTGCTGAGCTTCTGTCCAGTTCTTCTGTTCCTTCACCACATGGAACTGACGTGGCACAGAGGAGGAGAGACTGCACACACCTGAAAGGAACACACACACACACAGATCCACACAGATTCTTAATGCCCACATGCACTCACACACATACCATAAGCTAGGTATAAAAATAAGACCTTTGAGTCAATATTAAAAACATACTGACACCTCAGATAATGACAAAAACACACACACATAACCAAACACACTCAAAGGTTTTTGTCTGCTGGTCTGTACACATTTTCTTAAATGTGAGATTATACGAACAGACTACACACACACACACACACACACACACACACGCACACACACACACACGCACAAAGACACTGACCAGACACACACACACTGACCAGACACACACACACACACACACACACACAAGAACACTGACCTGACACCAGCAGTATGGTAATTAAGAGCAGGTTCATGACTGAGGGGCCTGAAGAGGGAAGATCATTCAGAGACACAGGAGAATATCACAAATACTACTCATGTAAACAACCAATTATTAATTATGTAAACTATTATGAACCACAATGTTATGTAACAGGCTAACACCTGTAGTCAACATATTTCACACTTTAGTAAAGTATACAATATGAAATCATACATGAACAGGTAAATTCTGCTTAACTGAAAAGAACAGGTTGTGGAGAAGCCATCCAAGGTCAAATATCATAAAATATGTTTTTTGTATTTTAAAATTTGACAAACTTTTCTATTGGTATTTTTTTGTGCAGAATCTGATGTTAACAAAGTTAATAAAACCCCATACTGTGCAACATCAAAATAAATGAATAAATAAGACTAGAAAAGTGCTCAGAGAGCGCAGACCTCCGCCAAGACAATGTAGTCACAGATGGTGTTCTGGATCACCGATCGCCACCAAAATCGAATCAGTTCTTACTTGTTCCAATACACACGTTGTCCGTAAATTTGATCCAAATCCGTGCAGTACTTTTCGAGTTATGTTGCTCACAGACAGACACACACACACACACACACACAGACAGGCACACACACGCCAAGCAAAACATAACCTCCTTGGCGGAGGTAATAAAAGTAAAATAGTAGAAAGTTGCATAAACAGTAGGCTATCTACTCTAGAACACCTGGTTAGCAATTTATCAAAATAGAAGTATGTCCTTTTTCTAAACTGTCAAACATGCATTGTTCAATCTGTTCCATAATCCTGCAATTGATAGTTGTCTAACAAAACAAGTGCTTATTGGATGAGTGAAGAATATTATAATTGTATTTTATATTTTATTGCAATAAAATAAAGGGATTTTACCTGTCAGGTGGCTTTGGAGTTGTTCTTTTTAAGGAGCCCTTCTCGTAGCTCTACCGCTGGCTGCCTCTGACATGAGTGACTGCAATGCTTGGTAATGAAGTTTGAATTATTATTAAAAACAAAAATATCAGATGGCTTTTATGTAAAATTTGCACGTCAACTCCCTCACCTTGTGTGTGTGTGTGTGTCTGTCTGTCTGTCTGTCTACTTCCAGTGAAACTCATGTGCATGTTGCATGAATGAATGCACACATTTCCCTGCTCTGGACTGGGCCTCTGTGTCTGCTGGTGTTGTTTTGGTGATGGATATCTTCTCCACTGTGACATCAAAGACTGACAGCTGACAGGGTTTGCAAATATGATTTACGTAAAGCATCCCCTCACACGCACACACATCAGAGCTCCTATAAGCATTGTGTGTGTGTGTGTGTGTGTGTGTGTGTGTGTGTGTGTGTGGTCTGTAGTAGATTAGAGGGGCATGATTCTGGGGTCTACTTGTGCCTAGTCTACCCTGACATAGCCCGCCCATAATACGAATGTTCAACCGTAATCATGGTCTGGGGACGGTCTTCATGGGCGGGTTTACATTGGTAGAGAGACAACCGACCAATAAGCGAAGCTGATTAGATGAGCTGTCCAATCGTTTCAAACCAGAAGTGATTGCCCTCCCCCCTCACTATTATTGCATCAGGTTAAAGAACCTCCAGACCAGTTTCCCTCCATTAATGCCCTACTCGTTTCCTGGTGTTCACCGCAAACTGCCCCTTCCTCGTTTCCTAGGGGTTTACCCCAAACTAGAGCTTGAAACGGGCCTTAAAACTAAGACCCGAACCGGCCCCAGCCCGAGAGAACTCCACCGAGCCCGCCCCGGCCCGTATGATTGACAGCTTCATAGAGCCCGAACCCGTTTGCAACCCGACATTTTTCAATTGTGCGCATATCAAAGCAGTCAACAATGAGTCATTTTTGCTGAACATTTCTACGTTTTTTATTCAGATTAGTTAGCCTACAGATGTCTGAAGTTCAAGAACTTCAAGGCTAAAATAAATGATCTGCCCAAAGTTAAAAGAAAAATAAGAACAGCAATAATTACCAGTTGTCTTGCTGTCATACTTTAACATCACGTCGCACTTCTTGCATTTGACATACCCCACTGCCTCGTTTTTCTCATTGTGAACGTGCTCAAAATGTTTCCACACCTCCGACCTCGCATTTACTGGCTCGACCAACATGAATTCGCCAAGGGCTAATCTCCGTTTAACTTCTTCTACATCCATTTTGCATCTACTAACGCATGCCTGTAGATCGAACGTTAGGCGTATCACGTGATCGCATAGGCTATTTGCCGCGCATCGGCTTTCAGCCCGAGCCGAGCCGGGCCCGCTTGGAATATTGAAATTAGACCCCGAACCGGCCCGAACCCGGCAGGTCCTGTTGGGCCCCGTCGGGTTCGGGCAAATATTTCCAGCTCTACCCCAAACTGCCCCATGTCCACCCCTCCCTTCCCTCTTATTTACCCCTTCCTCGTTTCCTAGGGGTTTACCCCAAACTACCCAGAGGCAGATCTCTCTGACTGTGCTGTCAGTCGCAGATGACTGTTGACATGGAGCAGCATCTCCTCCATTTTGCACAGGGATTTGCATTTATTAAAATGTTATGCGTTCAAATTTTAAACACTAGAATGGCTTTTAGAAGCCATGTAAAAACCAGGAACCTCTGGAACAGAGTATGCTAACAGTTCCATGAAAGAACGTTTTAGTGATATTTATTATGCTTTTATCATGTGTTTAATTTATTTGGTTTGATTTGTCAGTCCAGAATGTGTTCAATGTTTATGGTATGTCCTAACGCCAAGGACCATGTTGGAAATAAGTGTTGTCACTTTAACATGTTATCCTTTGGATTTTTATGTCTTCTTATCCAAAAATCAATCAATCAATCAATCAATCAATGCTCTTCCTACACATTCATGCTCTTCCTAGGAACTGCATAGTACAGTATTTATGTGCCAAACTATTAAAGCCACACTAGGGAGTATAACAAGAAGGACAATCAAGTCAATCAAGGACACTTCCGGCGCTGCACTGCGGCGACGAGTGCCAGTCAGTGCGTCTGAACTATTTGTTTGTTTGTTATAGTTCATGTCTAAAGTTGTCTTTTGTTACAAAAAACCCGGCCCACATGGTTTTGGATGTTTTGATATCTGCCGAGAACAACATAAACTCCGAGCAGGATGCGTCTACAGGTGTTTTTGCTCGTTATCCTGGCAATCTACCTGTTGCTACCGGCGGCCATTCTCTCACTGAACACTGGCCAAACTCCGGACAAGATCGCTGTCACAGCGGATGAGATTCTACGCTACAGCCGAGACCAACTACTGCAATTGCGGGATTTGCAGACCAACAACTTTCCAGTCAATTTGCCTGAGGAGTGTACAAGGCGACCTGAAACAGCAAGGAGGAAAAGAGGCCGACGTGGTGGAGTACGCTGCAGGGTACGCGCACGGGGGAGAAAACCTCCTCTGCCTACTGTCATCTTGGCGAACGCCCGCTCCCTGCTGAAACAACTGACAGAGCTACGAACGGCAGTGAGGTACCTTTCTGAATTTCGAGAAAGCTGTTTGCTGTGTTTTACGGAGACATGGCTCAAAGACACGATTGACAGTTCATCCCTTAGAATTCCAGGCTTTTGCGACCCGATTAGGTTGGACAGAGACGCGCAAGTAACCGGCAAAAAGCTTGGTGGTGGAGTATGCGTATACATTAATGAGGCATGGTGCAATAACTACACACTCAGAGACTCTCAGTGCTCGGAGGACATTGAGCTGTTATCCCTGTCGCTGAGGCCTTTCTACTTGCCCAGGGAATTTGGTCAAGTATTTGTCACCGTTGTGTACATACACCCACGCGCGAACACAAGGGCTGCTGCAAATAGTATATGTGACGCAGTGACAAAAATAGAAAACATTGCTCCCGACGCCCCAAAGTTTATCCTCGGAGACTTTAATGGATGTTCTATCAAAAGTGTGTTGCCTAATTACTACCAATATGTCAAGTGTGCGACTAGGAGGGAGAGAACCCTAGATCTATGCTTTGGGAATATTAAAGACGCTTACAAATGCTATGCAAAAGCACCGCTTGGTGATTCGGACCACAATGTTATTCACCTTGTCCCACTGTACAAACAAAAGTTGAAGTCGCGGAAACCAGAGATTAAAACAATTAAACGATGGACTAACGATTCTGTTGAACGCCTCAGAGGTTGCTTTGACTGCACTACGTGGGATACTTTTGTGGACACAAGTGCCAACTTAGAAGAACTGAACTCTGTTGTCACGGACTACATTCTGTTTTGTGTGGACTGTGTAATTCCAGATACAACTTTCAGAGTCTTTCCAAATGATAAACCTTGGGTTAATAAAGAATTAAAACTAGCACTGAAAAGGAAAAGAAGGGCATTTGAACAGGGGGACATGTTAAAGATGAATGATATTCAGAAGGAAATTAGACAGATAATACATGATAGCAAACAAAATTACAAACTAAAGACTGAAGCACAAATCAGAGGGAACGACCTAAGACATGCATGGCAAGGGATGTATACAATGATTGGAAAGGAGGATAAGAAAACACACATCACTACAGATGGAGATGATGTAACATTTGCAAAAGAATTGAACAATTTTTATGCCAGATTTGAAACACCAGATTTTTCATTACAACGCAGGGCCATTAGAGAACAACTAGACAACAACTATGACATCCCCTCAATCAGGGTAACTGACGATGAGGTGCGTAGAATCTTTAATAGAATTGATCCCAAAAAATCATCTGGCCCTGATTATGTAAGAGGGAGGGTTCTTAAAGAGTGCAGTGAGCAACTAAGCTATGTTTTTGCACATCTTTTTCAAATGTCTCTGGATACACATTATATTCCCAAGGTCTGGAAATCTTCAGTTATAGTACCAGTTCCAAAGGTGCGAAAACCATCTGTTTTAAATGACTATCGCCCCGTGGCCCTAACATCAATCATAATGAAGAGTCTTGAGAGGATTGTCCTAAAACGTGTTCTGAGGGAAGTGCAGCATAGTACTGATCCCTTACAATTTGCTTATAGGGCCATGAGGAGCACAGACGATGCTCTATTGTACATGCTCCATAACATCTACTGCCACTTGGACAGGCCCAAACAATATGCTCGGGTTCTCTTCATAGATTTCTCGTCCGCGTTTAACACGATCAGGCCCCACCTTATGATGGAGAGGCTTTTGCACTTGGGTGTAAATTCAAACTTAATAAAATGGGTTGAGTCCTTTCTGACTGAGAGAACACAGTGTGTTAGGGTAAACAAAGCTGTGTCCTCCTCAATCTTGACTAACACTGGGGCTCCACAAGGGAGCGTAATTTCCCTTGTACTATTTACACTTTACACTAATGAGTGTAAAAGCAACACAACAGAACATGTCACAATTAAATTCGCAGACGACACTGCTATAGTGGGGTTAATTAAAAACAACAATGAGACCCAATACAGGGCATGGGTAGATCAGTTTGTAGAGTGGTGTGAGTCTAGCTGTCTTCATCTAAATACAAGAAAGACAAAAGAACTCATTGTGGATTTTAGAATGGGCAGTCACATCCACCAGAATATGGTCATACATGGAGAAGACATTGAGGTTGTAACAAACTATAAATATTTGGGAACTGTTATAGACGATAAATTAACTTGGAGCTGTAACACTGACACCATTTACAAAAAGGGAATGCAGAGACTGTACTTCATGCGTAAGCTGAGGCAATTTAAAGTAGATAGGGATATGATGCGGGTTTTTTACCATTCTTTTGTGGAGAGCATTTTATGTTTCTGTTCTGTAGCCTGGTACTTCTCCCTGTCTATTGCAAATAAAAATAAGCTTCACAGGATAGTCAACATGGCCAGCAAGATTGCTTGCCAGCCTCTAAATAGCATGGCCATGACTGTTGAAACAAGGGTGGTAAAGAAGGCAAATAATATATGTGAGGATCTCTCACACCCCTTACATCAAACATATGAGTTGTTGCCCTCAGGTAGGAGGTTCAGGATGCCCTCATTCCAGACAAACAGAGCCCGCAGATCATTCATACCTACCAGCATATCCATGTTAAATAAGACAACTAAAACTGAATAGCACATTGCACTTTAGTACTGAATAACTGCACTTTAGTATTGTACTGTATTTAAGTTGGGTTTTTTGTCCTATTGTCAACCTGTCTTTTTGTCTTTGGAGGGTGGGTGTATGGTTTGTCTATTGTGTTCTTGTCTATTGTAATGTCTTTGTACTTGTATCAGATGCACTGAAAATGGCACAGAACAATTTTCCGAAAGGACAAATAAACTATCTATCTATCTATCTATCTATCTATCTATCTAAGGAGGAAGTTTTAGCCTGACATAGCCCACCCATAATACGAATGTTCATCCGTATCCATGGTCTGGGGATGGTCTTCATGGGCGTGTTTATATTGGTAGAGAGTCTACCGACCAATAAGCGAAGCTGATTAGACGAGCTGTCCAATCGTTTCAAACCAGAAGTGAATGTGCAGAATAATCGTGTCAGGTTAAAGAACCTCCAGACCATGAATACGGATGAACAGCAGTATTATGGGCGGGCTATGTCAGGCTATACTAATGTTTCGACATACTGTCTCTTCATCTGAGTCATGGTTTAACCACCAGCCAATCAAAATTGAACGTTGAGGCTCTAATTACACAAGTATTGATGTTCTGCAAGTGACGTATTAATTGTTCCCGCCATGGCTGTGGACGGCAAACTTGGCTATGGAGTGAGTGAGTTTCAATGAGACGCTTCCAGTCGTTCACTGATTTCAGTAGGATATACGCATTTTTAAGTCTGTTGCTTACATTTCTTGAATAAATGAACTTCTTGAAGATTCATATAAATATCCTTCAATTCATTACCTAAAAGTTTAGTAATATTTTAGCGATCGTTTTGACATGCACACACCCGATTTTTCCCATAGCATCACCCGTTGCTATAGACGTCATTTTTGTCGTCTTTTATGCATATCTTGCCTTCTGACCATGGACAAATCACTTTGATGACATCACAGATGATATACCGATACTACCAGATTCAAATCGCTGCAACAGATAAAATAACAAAGGCACAGGATAATATTTTTAACTTCGCTGCACAGGTTGTAAATGTACTTCTGCCGTCCAAGACGGCAGATCACATGGTAACAATGACGTGCTTGCAGAATATCAACAGCCTGAGCCGTTCTCACCGCACCCAGGGGGGTATTCCTGCAAAGTCGCTAATGATATCGGCGCTTATGTGATTAAGCCTCGTTTGAAGTAGCGTCAACTCAGAGATGAGGCTGAAGCCATTCCATCAACGCAAGTTAGCTGCGCCTGCCTCTCGTTAACTTAAACAAGGCTGCGTGCACGAGCTCAACACTAGACCTAAATAGGTGATTTAGGAATACCTGATGAACTGTCGTAAAATTAAGGCAGAACTAAAAGAATTTTAAGAAAGAAACTTCGATATGCATACGTCATCTGTTGAATTTTGTGTGAAATAACTCAATATCACATGTTTATAGTAGTAGGCCTACTGGCAATGCAGAAATTTGAAAAGGTGATTGAAAATATATTTTGAATCATAATGTTTGACCATTGCTTGTTGGAACAAATTGCCAGTCTCATGTTGTTCTGTCACAGCAGACTTGCACCTGCAACTGAAATCAATCAATCATTCAATTAAGACGCAGCCTACAACTCGACACCACGTGATGGGCCGGCATGTGTCACGTCTCTGATTATGCATGCATTTGTTTTTAATTCGTAACTAAAATTATTCCTAATAAATACTTCGAAATATCAATAGTAATTTAGTAAAAAGGGGAAGTCATGCATGATCACAGTGTTTGCAAAACCTATCAACCTTTATTTGGTGGGAAAGATTATTAAGCAGGTGTATGGAACCTTTTTGGGTGACTTGTGTTTCTGACTGATTGCATTTTCTGAGACACCGCTTTATTAAGCCTTGCAGTTAACCTGCCACGGAGCTGGTTAGTTTGGGAGCATATGTTACCCCAGCAACTCAGCTGCGATTACTGTTAGCGAGAGTAATGGAACTGAACTCACACTAAAACTAGCGCCGCTTGCCGAAGTTAGCGCGGCTTAGCGAATAGCTCCGTTGATGGAATACCCCCAGGTCTCGAACTTGCCACTCCATCAACTACAACTATCCCCCGGCATGGGAGTCGGGATATTAGTTGTGAGGATGTACACGTACTGCCGCCAGTTAGCCAAGTTAGTTGGCATCTGTTGCACAATCATGCCCAAATGTATGTAATGTGCCGCTACTCTGTTAATTGTGAATCAGGTTCGTCTTTTGTTTGCACTAATAAAACTGTAATTGCACTCTAAACTGTAATGTCTTCCAAAAATCTCTAAACTTTCAGAAGAACATAGCCTACAGTTGCCCAATTCATTCCATCATTTAGATACAACACATACTCTCTGGCTGAGTGAAGAATATTATGATTATATTATATTTAATTACGATAAAATAATGAGATCTTACCTGTAAGGTGATTTTGGAGTTGTTCCTCTCTTACCAGCCCTTCTGGTATTCCTAACGCTGGTTGTCTCTGAGAAAGTGACTGTATTGTGCTGGTACTGCTGGTTTAAATTAGCTGCCTGTATGTAAAGTTTGCGTGCCGGCCCTCTCACCTTGTGTGAGTGTGTGTGTGTGTGTCCAGTGAAACTCATCTCCATGAATATTCCTGTACTGGACTCAGCCTTAGGACTGGGCGGTTAATCGAGTTTTACGGTTTCTCGAGAAGTTTTATGAAATCGATTAATATTTTGACATATCGAATATCTCGAGTTTAGGCTGTAAATGCGTAAGATTTCGCCACTCTGATTTCCCTTCTGTGCTGTGGAGCGGTCCGCCCCGCCTCCTCCTTGCGTGTGTTTCCCCCCAACAGAGCTGGCTCCCCTCCCCCTGCGTGTGTTTGTGTTGATAAACTCTTTCAACATGGCGGCGCCCACAGAAGAAGCCGAAACAGCAGAATTTGTTCCAAAGAAAAGGACGAACGGCTCAATAATATGGCGTTATTTCGGATTTAGAGCCTCTGATGAGGAGCAGAAAGAGGCATTCTGCAGAGAATGCAAGAAACTGGTGCCATCAAAATCATCAAGCACCACGAATCTCTTCAACCATTTGCAGTACCACCACAAACTCCAGTACGAAGAGTAGTAGGGTATGTAGGAAATATTAGTTAACCAATCCAAAAATGACCACTATGTATCGGCAGGGAGTAAGGTAACATGATGAACTGAAGTGGGGGCTTATTGGACTATTTAGGCTAGCCTACTTCATTGCGTCTTGCATGTCCGTTGCAAAATTCATCACGTCCTTGTGAATGTTCAACGATTGTAGGAGCGCATTGTACAGGCTATAACAACATCGATAAATTATTTTCCCAGCTTTCTGTTCTGAAATATTTTGCGCTACGTTACATGAAAGTGAAAGTGCTTTGATGTGTAGGTCTTTCTGCAAGTTGGCATGCATGTCGTGGCTGCAACAATGTGGAGTCACGCAATTCTTAGACGAGATGACTAGGGCGCCGAAATGTTTCTGCAACTTAGTCTACTTCTATAAAAAAAAATATCCAGTAGGTGTTAACGTTACCAGGCCTAACCTGTTGTTTGCACATGAGCCTCTTGGTCATTTAACGTTACTGCTCAGCGATTCAGAGCGCAAGTTTGAACAAGCTTCATATCACGCATTTAATATCAGTCTAAATTATGCTTTATAGCCCTCCATCTAAGGCCAGCACATTTTTTTTAATTTGGGTTCTAAAATATTTCTATTAGTTTTCTTTTAATTGTTAGGTAGTTTTCCCCAATGAATCTTCATCACCTTCATCACATTTGGCAACTCTCAAGAGGTTTACGTCTAGGTAGTCTTGAGAACGTTCACCAGTGTTATTATTTAGGCCTAGATCTACAGAACGTTCTGTAACAATCCTACAGGGAGTGAGTGTGAGTGAGTGAGTCTGAGGCTGTGTGTGTCTGATGTGGAATATTGTGCTTAGTTAAATGAAACAAACTGACACACACAAATATAAAATGTACTACAGTCACAAAACAGAATTCATGGAGGATCAATTAATTTATATTTAAAAACAATTCATTTAGTTTGTTACTAGTAGTACCTACCTCTAGGCACTTGGATGCCAACCTGTTTGCGCTTAAATAAAAATAAAAACCTTTGCTGAATTTCGTGGTTTTTTTTTTTTCCCTTGCATAGATATCGAGATATATATCGTATATCGAGATATAGCAGACACTAATCGAGATTATTGTTTTTCTCAATATCGCCCAGCCCTACTCAGCCTCTGTGTTTGCTGGTGTTTTGTTGATGGAAATCTTCTCCACTGACAGTATTTGCAAATATGAGTTTTGTAAACAAACATTCCCTCACATGCACACGGTTACCTACACTTAACATCCCCCCACAGTGTAAAAAATAGAAAAATTAAATCAAGTAAATAATAATGAAACTAGTGCTCTCAAACAATTAAAAAAAAAATCTGATTAATCACAAAATCTCATTTCCTCCAGTAAGAATTTGGGGTATGTTGGATCTTTATTTTGCCCCGTAAAGGCCCTGATACTAAATAGCTGGCGTTGTTCTTCTCAAATGGGGTAATTCACACCTGTCTCCTTCCCTCAAGGATTCCCCAAACATGTTGTAGGACATTCAGGGGCTTGGCTATTATCTTTGTTTAGTTTGAGTTGATAGCCAAGCCATTTACCTTAATACATGCCATGGTAGTGGAACCATTCTCGAGTTCATTTTTTTTTTTTAATTAATCACTTGATTAATCAGTTAATTTTGCCAGCACTAAATGAAACCCTTACAAAATATTTTCTTT
This sequence comes from Sardinella longiceps, assembly GCA_027497455.2. Taxonomy (NCBI): domain Eukaryota; kingdom Metazoa; phylum Chordata; class Actinopteri; order Clupeiformes; family Clupeidae; genus Sardinella; species Sardinella longiceps. The sequence goes on along the minus strand of JAODXP020004172.1, from coordinate 10,990 downwards.
AACTCTGACTGCCTCCCTAAAAAAAAAATCCATCTTAAATGAAAGGCATCTTAAATCCATGCCAAGGCCTGTTGATTTGATACATGAAGGATATTGACTGCAAGATAATAAACACAATTTTATTCATGAGTTCATCTAAGTTTTGGGTTACAGTTTATTTGAAGGTACCATCATAAGACATAAGACATAAGACATAAGAAACAGAGGAGCAATGGGACAAGTGGGGACAATGACGCGTCTACAGGCCAGAGCCCAGTTGTGAACCTGTCTGATAAGGTACTTACCCCACAACATCTATCAGCCCTGAGTAAGGGCCTGAGCTTTGTGCCCACCAACCATACAAACTCTTTTGAAATTAAGACTGACATGTTTCACTTTTTCAGGAGAATTAAATTGAGATATATGTTTGGGACTGGAACTGTAGATCAAAGTGTAAACAAACCTAAGTTCAAACCTAAAAGTACTTTTGTACCCCATGTAAACCACCCTTCAATTGATACATTCTGTAGGGTTGTAGAACAGGAGATTCTTGGGAGATTTCAGAACACACCTTACTCACATCAGCAAAATTTGGACCATGAAGAACGAAATGCTATTCAGGAGCTTGCGAAAGACCCTGAAATTATAATAAAACCAGCTGATAAAGGTGGTGCTATAGTCATCTTGAACACTACTGACTATATAACAGAGGCATATCGTCAACTGAATGATACAACATTCTATTGGAAGCTTAAGACTGATCCCACTGTGGACTTCAAAAAGATAATTGTTGAGTTGACTACTCAAGCTTTGGAACAACACTGGATAACCAAAGATGAATTTAATTATCTTAATAAAGACCATCCTGTCACACCAGTATTTTATATGCTTCCTAAAATTCACAAAAGCCTAATCAAACCTAAGGGCAGACCCATAGTTGCCAGTAATGAGTCACTGCTTGAGCCACTATCGAATTTTGTGGATTTTTTCATTAAGCCTTATGTGCAAAAGCTCCTGGCCTATGTGCAGGATTCGACGGATGTCATCAATAAAATCTCAGAACTCCGATATCTCCCTACTGATACCATCCTAGCCACCTTTGACGTAGAAAGTCTCTACACAAACATCTCTCATGAGCGAGGCATTACAGCACTTGAATATTATCTGCAGAACCGCCCAGAGGATGAGAACCCCCCAAATACCTTTATCTGTGATCTGGCATCATCAATCCTCAGATTAAATTTCTTTTCCTTCCACCAGGGAGAGCATTTCCTCCAAATTAAAGGCACAAGCATGGGGAGCACCTTTGCCCCCAGCTATGCAAATTTGTATGTAGGATTTTTTGAACAACAGTTCATTTTCAATGAGGACAGAAATCCATTCTATAGTAATATCATCAGATATTTTAGATATTTGGATGATGTTCTATGTGTTTTAAAGGGTCTCAAAATGAGCTAAATGAGTTTACCATACATCTGAACAGGATGAGCCCAGACCTGAAATTCACTGCTGAGTCTGACTATAACCGTGTGCATTTCCTAGATATGTGGATCACACTGGAAGATGGGAGACTGACCACAACCCTCTATCGAAAGGAGACGGACCGCAATTCTTTTCTGTTGGCAAGTAGCTCACATCCAACTGCTCTTAAAAACGGACTGCCCAAGAGCCAGTTCTATAGACTCAGACGGATCTGTCACTCTACTGAAAAATATGAAGAGAATGCATTAGACATGAAACAAAGATTCCTGACCAGGGGTTACCCCATGAAAACTGTGGAGGAGGCATATAACATTGCCTTGTCCACATCACGGTCACACCTCCTGAAAAAAAGTGTCAAAAAAGAGAAAAAGTTTTCAGTCTCTTGCATTAACACAATCATGAAATACTGGCATCTTTTGTGTGATGATCCTTCACTCCAGGGTAAATTTGAGGACCCGCCACTGTTTGTCTCCAGGCGAGGCCCCAACCTCAGGAATAAACTTGTCAAAGCATGTATAAGATCCACTCCTCCTCAAACACTCTTAGCCCCCCTGAAGGATGGTAACCACCCATGTGGTAACTGTGCCCAATGTAACAGTACTCATAAGACCCGTACTTTTAAACATCCTAGATCTGGAAAAAGTTACAGTGTGAAGGGTTTTATCACATGTAAGACAAAGAATGTTGTTTATTTGTTAAGATGTCCCTGTGATAAGGTCTATGTGGGGGAAAAAAGGATTAGTGAACATAAAAGTTCAATAAGACATGCTGATCTGAATTACCCTGTGGCCTGTCACTTTGTAGAATTTGCACACCTTGTTTCTTCCCTACGATTTCAGGGAATTGAGCAAGTTATATTATCAAGGGGTGGGGACATTGATAAAGCGTTATGCCAAAGGGAACTCTTTTGGATCCACACTTTGGATGCCCTACACCCCAAAGGCTTAAATGTAGATTTTTATATGGGTGTAATGTTATGATTGGAGGGGTAACTCTTTAAGTCTTGAAACTGCATTTTATGAAGTTATTCTTACTGATGTTGTTGCAGTTATCTTGAACTTATACTGTTTGTATGTATGTATGCTGATATGTAAATATATTGTTGGTGAAGGATAATTTTTTAGTGGTGTACTGTTATAAAGTTAATGCCTAGCTACCTTGGGTAGAGGAAGTATGACAATCAGGAAGAAGAGGAAAAACTACAACTCCCACTACACTTGGACTACAACCCTTCAGTGCAGGTGTCACTGAACACCTAATGAGTCCTAATTGAAAAGTGTGTTTGTATGTTCCATTTGTAACTGAGCCCTGAGGAAGGTCAGCAGACCGAAAGCTTGGCGAATTAAAGAACACAAAAGAGGATTTAAGTGTGCAGACATTTTTCTTTTTATTCTACCATCATAAGACTGACATGACACTCATTAACTATGAAATGAGGTAGTCATGAATCTGTCATAAACTTTGTACACCTGTCATGACTTCTGTCATTAAGTGTCACCCGGTATTTGTCATGGTTAGGGTTAGGATTAGGGTTAAGGTATGTCAGAAGTCATGACAGGTTTATAAAGTTTATGACAGATTCTTGACAAAGTCATGTCATAGTTAATGACAGTGTCATGTCAGTCTTATGATGGTACATTCAAATAGAGTGTTATCAAGTTTTGTTTGCCACTGGTGGCTGATCTTGCAAACATGGTTTTCACTAGGAGCACAGGGTGAATTGAGCCTTCATTTGTCTCACAAGGAGTCATTAAGCATCAGAGTAACTTATGAGAAAATGAATTTAAATTTCTTTATAGTGGACATTTAATCCTGAACAACATGTAATCCTGATCATCATGATTTTGTATGGCTCTGATTATAAAGCATAAAGAAGAATGCAGTCAATAATGCTAATCAAAGTAATTTTTATTAAGAGTAACATAGAAGCCCATTTGTACATTTGACAAACTATAAGTAGCCTGACAAGCCAGACTATAGCATATAGTGTATAGTCTGGCACAAGAACCTGCGTTGTCTTTCAAACTGCCGCTGCACGTAATAGGATAGTAGGATAGAGCTACGACAGCTCTGGTTACAACCCGTCAGAGCAATGAACAAACGGATTCAAACAATGCCCACCCAACGATTCCTTGTCCACTTACAGTGTTGTGATTGCCACCACACGACCGAATTTCGAATTTCAAAGCAGACCAAGTTGGCGAAACGGCAGCTAACACTAACAGAATGGGGTATGTCAAAACGAAACCTACTGTACTCGATTTGGTTTCGTTTTGACATGGCCCATTCTCTTACCATTAGCTGTTATCGCTATCTCAGCCTGTGTTGCACGTAAGTCGGACATTGTGGTGGCTATCAATATCGCTTAGCACTATAAAACAGCAGAGCTATGTGTTGGTTCACAGGATTACATAAAAATGCAAATTTTTCCAAAAATTTCCAGCTAACAATCAGGAAGTCTAAAACAAGTAAACTACACTTTTTTCATCATGGTCAATGGTAACAAACAGCACACTGGCACAAACCACTAAACTAACTATCATCTCAGTGGATGATAATAATAGTAAAATATAGTAAGTTAATAACTATTGAGTAGTAAATTAAATAAGATAGTAAGTGAATTATCTGGGCATGTCTGGGAGATTTAGGAATCCTGAGGAGATTCTCCAGCCCTGATCTCAACTGGGAAAGATCCAGTCCTATTCATCTGTAACACACACACACACACACACACACACACACACAAAGACTGATGTTAGAACTTTAAACATAACTTTCGTGCCATTGAGGATTCTTTTTTTTCCATAGGACAAAGCAAATCTATTGTCTGTTGAAGCCAGTTTGCAGTTTGTATCAGAAACAATACACACACACACACAAATGTCAATACTGACTAGAAACTTGCTCACCCACTAGCCTGACACGCCAGACTATATCATAAGAATGTATAGTCTGAAGACCACTGATAGACTGTACCTCAATGGAGGGGCGGGTGATTGCGTTGTCTTTCAAACTGCCTCTCCACGTAATAGGCTAGCGTTCCAGCCAGTGGTACCAGCTGGTATATCAAACTTTTCCCGTACCCCGTCGGTAACACGGCAAAGACATCTTTTTCAGAACGAAAAACTTCAGTGCACTTTCTTGTTTCACTTTCAAAGAAAATGACAAGTGCAATTTGTCCAAAACTAAAGCCAAGGACGATTCTGTTCTGGTTTGAGCAGGGCTGTCGTCATCGTACAAAGCCCGTCTTACGATTTCCTGTACACATACCGCGCTGTGATTGGTTATCCGCCGCCAGAGGCAGGATACAACGGGTTTCTATCAGTGGCCTCTAGACGTATCCACCGTGCAAATTCGAATTTGCTACCGCTAGGGGTACGTCTAGAGTTCTAGGCTACTCACCCACAGTGGTGCAGATGAAGTTGAATTTCTGAGTCTGTGGCAGACTGACCCACTTCCCTTTCTCTCCCCCATCTACTCCAGTCTTCACTGCCCCTGCACTCTGGCAGCCCTGCACCTGCTCTTGTCCTGGGGCCCAGTTATCATAGCAGACGGTTTCTCCACAGACCCAGAACCAGTCCAGGCCACAGGCATAGCGCAGGCCCAGCCACACGTGATCAGTGGAGGCTCTTTTAACCAGCTCTGTCACCCACTGCTGGGTCTCCTTAGAGCGCACAGACACCAGGTCCATATTGAGGTCTCGGCAGTGCTGCAGCGCCTCATTCCAGGTCTTATTCTCACGAATCAGAAAATTGTCTGCAAGCAAAATACATACAGTGAATAGTAATTCCTGTGTTGTAGTCCTGCAGCTACGATTGTTGTGCAGTCGCTTATGAGACCCCTTTGGCTCTAAACTTCGAGTTTACATCTCAAGTTCCCAGTTGGTCTATTTAATCCTAGCCTGGCTAAAAAGCAGACTGTTGACTCCGTCATACAGTCTGGAACAATGCAATTGAAACATGTTTCCGTTAGGCTCTCACGCCTCTAACGCCTCCAACTTCCGCGTTCAGTAGTAACAGATCGCTGGCTTGTTCCGATTTATTTTGACATTGTAGTGGCCATGACTCCTCAAGATCATGGATGTTAATGTCATGTACCAATTTTGTAAAGGTAATTCAAAAGTAGGGGGGATTATAACGTACGCGTTCCTATGCTGTTGAACTACAAACTGCTGAACTACAGGCAAGTTCAGAGACATCGCTCTAAACTGTGTGCTGATTGGCAAAACCGTGGGGATACTGAGCTAGGGGGGTTGGGCCAGACTACTGTATGGAGCTAAAATCAATTGAGCGGAAGTACGTAGGATGGCGTCGCCAGGCTAATTTAATCCAGCCTATGGAGCCTTCCCAAAATAGAATAATTTCTCATTTTGCCATTGGGAATTAGATTGTAGGTCTGACTTGCCAAGGTTGTTGTATTCATAAAATACAATTCCTCCCTTTTAACCCTGCACTTTACTCAAGTTTTGAATAGCAAAACTATTTGTACCCACTTTGTGACACAAAATGCTAATAAAAGAGATGCTAACCTAAATCTAATCTGATTCAATAATCTATTCGAAAACTGCAGCCAAAAGTGATACTGTCAAACACACTCAATTGCAGCTTATCTGCTCCTGATCAGGCTGTTGCTTGGGACTGGATTCCCATCAAGCTGAGGAAAGGAATAGTGACTCACCCTTATAGCAGATGAAGTCGTGTTTATACTGACAGCCTGTGTCATACCACCAACCATCTTCTCTAATTTCAGTGCACGCTGCTGCATGCCTATCATTGGGTTCTCCATTTTTCCAATGGCGGAATGAGGAACTGCTGCCATCTGACCATTCCCAGGCTCTGAACAGACCGATCCAGGCATCTATTCCTCTACTAACTTCTTTTATCTGCTCGTTCTCTGTCTGATTCCTCACACTGGCCAGGTCTGTGTGTTTCTCTCTGCAGTATCTCTGAGCATCTGTCCAGTTTTTCATCTCCATAACCAACACAAAGGGATGAGTGGAGTTCGTGCCTGTATAATTCAGGTGTCATGATTAAATGAGAATCAGCAAAGTCTGAGCTAGTGTGTAGCCTATAGTGCATCAGTGAGTCTGTGAGTCTGTAGTAGTACTAGTAGTCATAGTACTAGTAGGGATGAGTGGAGTTTCCCCCTGTGGTTGTCATGGTTAACTGAGAATCAGCAAAGTTTTACAATCTGAACTAGGGTGAGGTTTACAAACTGTTTAGGAATAGAGTTTCAGTGCCTGCAGTCATGGTGGATTGTGTCTGAACTACATGCTTTTACACTGATTTGTAGATTTGCAGTTTAGATGTTTTTATTACAATGATGTATTCAGGATTGAGTGAGTCTGGAGTAGTAACACTATCAGTGTGAGTTCATAACAAACTGATATGTAGACCTGCACAGAATTGCAGAATTGATGAATGCATGATGTATTATAGATAATGAGTGAATCTTCTCACCATCATAGCAGATGAAAGGATGAATGTCACTACAGCTGAAGTCATTCCATTTTCCGCTGAGCCGCAATTTGATCGCACAATTGATATTAAATTCATAATTAGGACCCACTCCATTTGGTTGGTTTGGACCCCAGTTCCTGAACTCTGCTTCATTCTCTCCATAGAAATCCCTGTCAGCCAGAGACCACTGCCACTTTCCTCGCAGCCCAATCCAAACATGCCCAGCACCTGCTTCCTGGATCAGACTCTTCACCTTCTCCATCTCTGCCATGTTGTCTATGGTGGCGAGGTCAGTGAACTTCTCTCTGCAGTACTGCTGAGCTTCTGTCCAGTTCTTCTTTTCCTTCACCACATGAAATTGACGTGGCACAGAGGAGGAGAGACTGAAAAAACCTGGAAAAAGAGAGGATACACACACACACACACACACACACACACACACACACACACACACCTGTTCATGTGGGCTCCTGAATCCAATCTATAGAAAACTTAGATTAATGTAAATAAATAAATAAATAATAAATGACTTGACTTAATGTCCACATGCACACATTAATGTCCATATGCACACAGATGATTAAACTTATGTATGCTTAGCATAAATGACACAATGTTTTTGCTTTTTCTGGGTAACACTTTACGTAAATTATTTACAGCCCATGAAGTATTGGGTAAGACGTAAGAATGAATGGTGTAAGAAAAAGTATTAAGGGATAAATTATTGATTTCAGCGTAAATTTGCTGGAATAACACACATTGTGTAAAAGTTATCAGCTGAATCTGTCCAACATCACCTTCCTAAAATGGACAAATTAAAAAGGCTTTAGATCAAAGTTCCTTAGTTGGGTAAGGAGTAGGACATGGCAAAAAAGTAATTTAGGTGTCATATGATTACAGAATAGTTACAGGGTAGGTGCGATCTTGCAAACAACCAGCAACAAAATAGACTTATCTTGATGGTTCCTTATCAACTTTTAAAGAAATATTCCACCTCTTTATGAAAATTGGTTATTCACCCTCTTACCTGGAGTTACATATGTGAGTGAAAGCAATTTGGTCTCAGTGTATGCATTTTCCCTGTCCAGCAGCCCAAATTTGAGCTTTATTTTAGCTGTAGCTTAGCATAGGCACTGAAATGTAAAGTTGCCAGATAGCAACTCTTTGGCTACTTTACTTTCCAGTGCCTATGCTAAGCTAAAGGTAAAATTGGGGTTGCCAGAATAGGAAAGCTCATGCACTGAGACCAAAATGCTTCTACCCACATATGTAACTACAGGCAAGAGGGTGAATAACCATTTTCTTGAAGAGGTGGAATATTCCTTTAAGATCTCTGGTTTGTTTGACCTCATTGTGACAGCTTCCCTTCCTGTTTTTTTATAAACATAGTGTCGTGAATGAATGGGTGGCACTGATTTAATCATGGTGACCACCTGTGGGAGCCGTGATATAGGAGCCCGCAGGTGGAACGGGTTGCCAGACGGGAATGGACTAATGCCAGGTGAAGCGGCCGGACTAAGTGGGGTCGAATTGTGCCGGTCGCGGTCAGTAGGATCGCCGCCGGTGAAGATAGTCTAGTGGGGGGATTTAGCATTAGACTCCTATACACTTGAGTTAGGACTGTCGCTGGGACTGGCTTCCCGTGGACTGATATTGTGTCTCTGTGGATTTACTCAACCTGCTGAACTGACTCTGAGAATCGCTGGAGTTCCGCCTCTTGGACTTTGTAACCTGCTTCATCCTGACGTAGCTTACACCCAGGCGTGGGTCTTGGGGATATTTGGGAAGTGCTCCTCTTTTAACCATTCATTGTTTCTTGAATGTGTGTGTGTGTGCGTGCTTGCATGTGCTTTATTTAAATGACCGCACGTGTAAATCCTCACAACTCAATTCCTTAGGTGCTTCTAACTAATAAGTTAAAAATCATCGTGGTCACAAATTACAATGTTGCTGTGTCATGACTTTGGTCGGGTCACTTAATTGTGATCTTGTGTTAACGTGACAGTTTATTTACAGACAGAGTGAGTTGCGCGAATTGATATGCAACTCTGAATATGGACGGAAAAGCGGAACTACTTCATAGCCGTGCAGTCACCTGAAAAATGATGCACGTTCTAAATAGCGCATCACAATAGTAAATTTGACCAAGCAGTTGTATTCACCTTTATTCCGCGGGTAAACATGGGGCCTGCCATGACGATTGTCTTTCAACATCCGGTCTAGCAACGCATTGACTTAGCGTTGTAAAATTTGATGTTTTAACAGTCTAATATAAATGGTCTTACTATGAAGTTGTGCTCACTATATCCATCAATAAAGTTAGTACAGTTCGAAAATTCTGTTTTCAGCAGTAAAAACGGTGTTTCCACTGCTACAATAACGGTCGGTTTCCACAGGGCGAAAGCTCAGCGAATTTCGCCTAGGCGAATCTTCGCTGGGGGGCGTGTACCAAGCAAACCACTCTCTGGTCGTAGCAGGGTGTCTGGGTCGGTGGCGCCGGGTTGCTCACATTAGCCTAGCAGCTAAACTTAACCAAGACTTGGAATTTGGGATTTACAGTGGTTTATTTGCCCCTATTATGTTTGTGTAACACATGCAAATATGTTCGTTTTGGTTTTATTTTATTGTCAACGGTAATTTGTGTCACACAAGTCAATATTGACTGATATCAGTGTGCTAACACGGCTAATCGTTAGCTAGTTGTTAGCATTGAGCTAACTGAAGTTATTAAACTCATTTGTAAACCTACAGTGTTCTACCAGCCACAATAGCACTCGTATACAATATTAAACACAATCGGGGACGATGTAGACAGAAACTATGGCTCAAGGACCCTTTAATCAAATAATATATTTTTCATGTAACAAAGTCATGGATGCCGCCATGATGTTTGCAAAATTTTGTACTCCCGTCCTTGTCTTGTCACGTAACGTTCCTAATGAACTTGATTGGTTATCGCCTGGCGAAATTCGCCTCCCATTCATTTCAATGGGAGGTAGGCGAAATTTTCGCCCTGTGGAAACCGGCCATAAGGAGTTTTGTGATCGTGGTATTTCATGAAAATTACGTTGATGTGAATAAGAGGCAGCGGCTAATGGAAGTTCCAAGACAATCGGAGGACAATCGCGGAAGCAAAAAAGATAGAAAGGGGCTGGGCTGCATAAGGTGAATAATACATTATAAACAGACACAAACACACACACATACACAACCACAGAGACTGACCTGAAACCAGCAATATGTTAATTAAGAGCAGGTTCATGATGGCCTGAAGAGAGAAGATCATAACACTCAGGGACCTACTGGAACACAGTAAGGAAAATAAACAAATAAACTTGAAACTAAAACATTTTCACTAAGCAGTCCAAAATATTATGCAACTGGCTAAGACGCCTAGACAACATCCATTACTCATTGTTATCATCCGGTGGAATGGAATACTGGGTACTGTTTTCTGATTGGCTGAAAAGGTATTTTCAAATAGCATGACACCTCTGATGTTTATGTGGTAAAAAGTTTCATCACCTGCCCCTTTTCCATTTTACTGTCAAGCCAATTGAAAAGAGTTACTGTTCCATCTCAATTCTCTTGGAATGGTAACTATAACAATAGCAGCCTTTTGGATCTACTTTCACATGAAAATAGTACCCCAATCAAACAGGTTAACTTCTTTTTAACTGTAAATGGAACAGCCTGTTTAATTTAGCTTTTAAACACTTGTTTATTGTCTGCGTGCCTGAGATATAACCGGGTGATAAACAGGATAATGGCCTCTCCTATATTTCTATATAGGGAAATGGTAAACAACACAATGTGAACATATAAATCCTGAAGAAAATATAATGTGGAAAAGCTACCCAAAGTTAAATTTAATAAAACAAATGTGCTCTAACATTATTTAGTGAAAGTTTGTGTGCAGAATTGAACCGCATTGCTTACGTGCAACTTAGTAGAGGGCCCATTCCCAGGAAATAAATGAACTTACAGAAAAACATACCGTTGGTCAGTTAATTGTTTGCCATTGATAGTCGGCCAACACAACAAGCTCACAGAATGAGTGAAGAAAAGTT
>JAODXP020004167.1:7500-12500 GCA_027497455.2 Sardinella longiceps | reverse complement strand
CTCAGGATCATCTGGAAGGAGAGCAGAGTCAAGCGGAGGTTCAGGCCAGCAATCAGGAGACTCCTTCAAGAAATCCGGACCACTGATCCAGGTATGTCCTTTCAGGAAGGTTTCAATGTTCATTCCCCGAGAGACGCAGTCAGCAGGGTTCAATTTTGTGCCTATGTATTTCCACTGAGACACTTCTGATGTACTTTGGATGACGTTGAGGCGGTTGGCTACAAAGGTTTGAAATCTTCTGTTTTCATTACGTATGTACCTCAAAACAGTCATGCTGTCTGTCCAAAAAGAGATGTTTCCAATTCCATATGCATCTCCTCAGACAACATCTGGTCCATACGCACTGCAAGAACAGCAGCAGTGAGTTCCATCCTTGGTGTAGTCATCAATTTCAATGGAGCAACACGGGCCTTTCCCATCAAAAAGGAGACGTGAACCCTGTTGCTGCAACTTGTCAGTCTCAAATAGGTAACTGTCCCATATCCAATGTCGCTTGCATCACAGAAGTGATGCATCTGGGCTGATTTGATGATTCCAAAATCATCAGGAACCAAACAGCGACTGACTTTGAAGTCCCTCACTCTGGGAAGATCTTGCCACCATCGCTTCCAGGATTGGACATGGGTCTCTGGCAACTCATCATCCCATCCAATGTTCTGTCTGCATAACTCCTGTAAGATGCATTTTGCAGGAAGGGTGACGGGTGCGAGAAACCCAAGCGGATCATACATGGAGCTGACCATGGAAAGAATTCCACGCCTGGTGGTTGGTCGCTCTTTGATGGCAACCTGGAATGTGAACGCATCTTCTTTGACACACCATTGCACACCCAGCGCTCTTTCAATGGGAAGCTCCTCAATGTCAAGGTCAAGATTCTTTATATCCTTTGCCCTTTCAGACTCTGGGATGGAGGCTAGAACAGCTTTGTTGTTACTCATCCATTTGGTTAACTTAAACCCTCCAGTTGCACAGAGTAACTTCAATTCCTTGCAGAGCTCAATGGCATGGATCTCAGTGTGTACCGCCTTCAGCAGGTCATCCACATAAAAGTTGTTGTTAACTGTACTTATTGCTTCAGGTGAGAAACATCCTTTGTTGTCCTCAGCAGTTTTTTTTAGTGCGTAGCTTGCTGAGCTGGCTGATGACGTCGCGCCAAACAGATGCACAGTCATCCTGTACTCCTTTAGTGGCTGTGTGATGTCCCCATCTGGCCACCAGAGGAAACGAAGAAAGTTGACATGGCGAGGTGAAACTTTCACTTGATGGTACATTTTCTCTATGTCTGCCATGATGGCAATCTTGCCTTGACGAAAGCGAACTAAAACTCCAATCAAGGTGTTTGTGAGGTTCGGGCCTTGAAGAAGCTCAGCATTGAGTGAGGTCCCCTGGTAACCCGCAGAGCAGTCAAATACCACACGCAAGTTCCCCTTCTTTGGGTGAAACACACCATGATGTGGTATGTACCACACATTTCCTTCTTCCTGCATCAGCTGGTCTTGGGGTACGAGCTCAGCATGCCCACTGGAGATGACAGTTTCCATAAAGGCACTGTAGTCTTTGTGAAAATCACTGTTTCTCTGGAACTTTTTCTTCAACGACAATGTTCTGTGTTCTGCCAGATGACGGTTGTTTGGCATGGTGAGATTGCTGTTCTTGAACGGTAAAGGCAACTGATAATGTCCATTGACCATCTCGGCTGAGCTGGCCATAATCTGCATGAACTGGCAGTCTTCTACTGACATGTGTTTCTTTTCATCAAACCTCTTCTCTGGGAAATCATGGTTATATTGCTGGATTAGGAGCTCACTCAATTTATCAACAGAAATACGATGCACATGGATGTGCCTCTGACCTTGCTTATCGATGCATGCATCTTCACCATGGAGAAGTCCATTCACCACCCAACCAATGAGTGTCTTGATAGCAAAGGGTCCATTATCCTGGCTATTTATGATTCTCCAAGGCTCCATCAACTTAGGTGCATTTATGCCTATAAGCAAGTCCACTTCTGCATCAATGCTGGGTATCTGCACATCCTGAAGATACGGCCATTTTGCGAGATCCTCTTGTTGTGGGATGTGCTCCTTGCTGACTGGAATTTCCTGCTGAGTGTAGGTTTCAGGCAGCTCTATAAATGTCTTTCCTTCCAATGCACAGACTTCCAGGCCCCTAACAACCAGGCTATTAACAGCTTTCTTTTGCCCCATTGTGCGCAGTAGTATCTGTTGTTGCTTGCCCTTTGCATTCAACCTTCTTCTCAGATGCTCTGTGCAGAACGTAGCAGAGCTCCCTGGGTCAAGGAAAGCATATGTCTGTACAGTGTGGTTTGAGTTCTTCAATTTGACTTGGACTGGGACAATTGAAAGAGTGCAGTGCTTGTCACTGATACCAAATACCTCTGCTTTCAGTGACACCAGGCCACTGTTCACGGTCTTTCCAGGATCCTTGTCTGAGTCACATGAAGAATTTTGGCCTTTTATGTCATTCTGTGGTATGTGCAAGATACTGGGGTGGCGCTTAGAACACACAGAACATGTTTGCCTGTTTTTGCAATTTCGGCTCATGTGCCCTTTAATCAGACAACCAAAACATACACCTTTAGCCTTTAAAAGATCGACTCTAGCTGGCTGAGATCTTTTTAGCAATTCCTGACATGACGTGATCTCATGCTGCTCATCACAGACAGGACAGAGTTTTGACAGACTGGGCACATTGGACATTTGCACAACATTCCCTGCAGTGGAATGTCCTGCAGTGTTCCCTGGTACCACAGCTACAGTCGTGGCAAAGCTGGTTCCCTTGCTCTTCGGTCTGGGGCTCGGGGTAGGCTTACTGATGCTGATGGTTGATGGTCTTTTAGGTGTTGAGACACCTTGAAGGCTTCCAAACATTGGATCTTGCAGTATCTTGGCCTGTCTTTCCAAGAAATGAACAAGATCTCCAAATGTGGCCTTTGCTCCTGTTCTTTCTTTAATATCATAAGCATGTGTTCTCCATTTTTCTTTGACTTTGTATGGCACCTTAGAAACTAACAGTCTCAGATTTGAAGGCAAATTTAATTCATCCATGTACCTTAAAGTGCGCATTAGATTGCAACATCCACGCAGAAAAAGAGCATATTTCTGTAAAGCTTCACCATTGTCTGGCGGGATGTTGTCCCAACTCAAAGCTTTGTCTATGTAAGCATTTGTTATTTTGAATTCATCTCCAAAATGTACTCCAAGCAGCCTTTTCGCCTCTGCATAGCCCCTGTCTGCACCCATGTGAAGGCAACTTCTGACCAACTCCTTTGGCTGGCCAGAAGTGAACTGTTCCAGATAATAAAGCCTGTCCTGGCAACTGCTGGTGTTTCTTTCAATGCGGTGCTCAAAGGCTTGCATGAATGGTCTGAATTCAAGAGGTTCTCCATTGAATACAGTCAGGTCCCTAGTTGGAAGTGAATTCATCTTTTGCTGCTGTGCTATGAGATCAGCTATGCCACCCATGTTATTGCTGCTCGACTGGGCAAGCGGTTGGGGAGTGCCTGCAGCAGGTTGACTGTTCTGTTGTATTGTTTCAACATGCCGGTCGGGCCTCTGTGGCCTTACATCATGTGTTAAAGCCCTTTGTAATGGCGTTTTAGGCACAACAGAGATTGGGGCATATTGCACTGGAGATGGGCCTGGAGCGCTCCCCAGATATGTATTCATGACATCACCTGGTGACTCTGAAAGCTCTGTTGATGCAAGTTTGGAGCCCATTGGTTGAGGATCGGCACTCTGTAAGACCTGTATTTTAGCATCCGTTGCAGCCAACTCTGTTTCAAGTTCAACTTTTTCCATTGCATTTTGAACAGCAATTTTTTCTCTTACCAAAGCATGCTTTTTCCCAAGGGCTGCAGTACGTTGCAGGAGGGCTGCCTTTTCAGCTTCAGCCTTCACACGAGCAGAAGACACTGAAGACGTCTTTGAGGTAGCACTAGTAGTAGAACGTGCTATCAGAACATTCGATGCACTGTCAAGATGTGATACCACAGGTTCACCGTGTGCACTTTTCCATGTGTCTACATCCTTCAGAAAAGCTGTAAACGTTTCCATCTTTGCATCAAACCAGTCATTATCACTTTTCTTTTCATCTTCATCAAGTAACACTTGCACTGATTGATGAACATCTTTAAATTCATGCAAAGCCACATTTAACTGTTCAAGACCTTTGTTAACAGAATCAATATTTCCACTGTCAAGTGATTCCTTTAATTCATTCATTCTACGTGTACACACACCAAGTTTCCCTCTGCGCGTTGCGCATAGTGATGCAAATTTTTCATCAGTCATAGTGAGGCTCATTCCAAAAGACACAAACAAAAAATATATTCTTCAAAATCCAAGCAGCAGTTTCAAGTTCAATAGTAGGACAGTCCAATAGTGAAGCACTTTCAAAGGCAAACTCAAAAAATAAAAAAAAACTTCAAAAGTTCCAAGTTCCAAATCTTTAAATCAAAATGGCTTCAATTGCAGTCAACAAAGGATTCCATGTTTTCCAAACAATTCAAACAAGTCCATAGCCAAACAAAGCAAGTGATGGCAAAGTTCTTTACCTTATGTTGAGCCAGGTTTCAAAAAATGGACTTAGGTGACCTCTTTGACAAGCTTTCAATAAATTATAAGTTGTACCTTTTCAGATGGATGAATGAATGGATGGATGGATGAATGGATGGAAGCGAAGCAAGGGCAGCAGACAGGGTAGCAGGCAGTAGGCAGGATAGCAGGCAAGCAGGGTTAAGCAGGCAGGCAGACAGATGAAATCAAGTAATACTCCAAATAGATCCAAATGTAGGCAAAAATGGTTAGTGGTGGTGAAAAGGTTACAAAATATATCCAGGTAGGTCAAAAGACTAACTAAAAGTATCCAAAATAGCAAGTATAAAGCTTAGAGCTTGTAAAGAACTGTATGCCACTGTGTCCAAACAATTTCCTTTGTTCTCTGACTGAAGGTCAAAGGTGAGTGGCGGCCATCTTAAC
>JAODXP020004166.1:0-37339 GCA_027497455.2 Sardinella longiceps | reverse complement strand
CCACTCATTTGGGTGACGTCATAATATTAACAGCTTCATAAAAGTTTACCATCTCAATTACAGCTAGATGTGTGTAGATGAATGGTCACCAGTTGAAACCATATGTTTACATACACCTCAGAGAGAAACAAAAACTTTTTTCTTTACTCTTGAACATTTAATCAGAGTAAGCTTGTCTGTTTTAGTTCAGTCAATATTTTTTTTTACATTTATTAAATGTCAGAATAGAAAAATAAACATATTTATACAAATAACATATTATTTTATATAGATTTTTAAATGATTTTTTGACATCAGTCCAAAATTTTTGCATAAACTTTACATACAGTCGTTTTGATAGAATGACCTTGAAACTGTTCCATTTCAGCCCAAAGTTTGGGGTATCCTTCCACAGGCTTCTCACAATAGTTTGCTGACATTTTGGCTCATTCCTCTTGTCAGAACTGGTGTAACTGGATCAGGTGTGTTCAGGCTGGCTAGCATGCATATGCCTTCTCAATGCTATAGACGAATCCGAGCAAACTACCGGAAGTAAGCAGGCACCATAGTTGAGCTACCCAGATCGCCAATCTGTCCATAACAATAACGTGATAGCACATTCATTACTACCTGTATAATGGCAGAGTATTCCATGGTCTTTGCTGTTAGTTGTCATTGACTATGCATTGTCAAAATGTTTTGTTTACAGTCCAACAATGGCTTCGCCACAAGATGGCAGCCTACACAAAACGCTCGTCGGATTCGTCTATAGCATATCCATATAATGTTTTCATGTCATGATGCCATCTGTTTTGTCCCTCCAGCTGCAAAGTAGCTAACATGATGCCTAGATGACTCATTCACCCCTACTCCCCCTTTTTCTACCTTATTTTTGGATAGTTTTCATTCAGTTACCTTTTTTTGCTGCACTATATTTTAAACAACATACATCATAGAACAAAAAACAAGAAGTAAAATAAATAAAAAAATAAATAGCCATATAAATAAATGTGCAAATACAATGAAACATATTCACCAAATAATCATAGGCAAGTATTAGTACTTCTTCTACTTCTTCTTTTTCTTCCTCTTCTACCGCAGCTTCTTCTTCCAATGCAGCTTCCTCCACTTCTTCAGCAACTTCTTCTTCAACTGCAACTTCTTCTTCTACCACAGCTTCTTCTTCTTCTTCAGCTTCTGCATCTACTTCTACTGCAGCTCCTTCTTCTACTTCTACTGCAGCTCCTTCTTCTATTTCTACTGCAGCTCCTTCTTCTATTTCTACTGCAGCTCTTCCTTCTACTACTACTGCAGCTCCTTTTACTTCTACTGCAGCTCCTTCTACTGCAGCTCCTTCTACTTCTACTGCAGCTCCTTCTACTGCAGCTCCTTCTACTGCAGCTCCTTCTTCTATTTCTACTGCAGCTCCTTCTTCTACTTCTACTGCAGCTCCTTCTACTTCTACTGCTGCTCCTTCTTCTACTTCTACTGCAGCTCCTTCTTCTCCTTCTACTGCAGCTCCTTCTACTTCTACTGCAGCTCCTTCTTCTACTACTGCAGCTTCTGCATCTCCTTCTACTGCAGCTCTTTCTACTTCTACTGCAGCTCCTTCTACTGCAGCTCCTTCTTCTATTTCTACTGCAGCTCCTTCTTCTATTTCTACTGCAGCTCCTTCTACTACTACTGCAGCTCCTTCTACTACTACTGCAGCTCCTTCTACTACTTCTACTGCAGCTCCTTCTTCTATTTCTACTGCAGCTCCTTCTTCTACTACTGCAGCTCCTTCTTCTGCTGCAGCTCCTTCTTCTACTGTTGCAGCTCCTTCTTCTTCAGCGTGTTCTATTGCTTCTTCTTCTGCTGCTGCTGCTTTATGTTCTTCTTCTAGACTCTGGGTCATATCTATAGTGGCATCACAGCCAACATCACTGGATACCCCAGATAACTCACCAATTCCTCCTCCATCAAGTCCCTCAACATTGGGGAACACAGATAACTCACCAACTACTCCCCCATCAAGTCCCAAGTGTAGCACATATCATGCACTTATTACCCTGCTCCTTTTCCCCTTGGCATAGTGGTAAACACCTCTTTAAGTGGCCAACGACTGGAGTGTTGTCAACAACATCCACAGCCATCTTTGTAATGACTTCAACCACCTTGTCCTGCTTACCAGTTGTACAGAGATAGGCTGCATATGCTGTACCAGTGACTGGATTTCTCTTCAAAATAGAAACCCCAGCGTTCTGTAACTTTTTGACAGCATCTTCGTCTCCCTGCAAAGCCTCGGCACCAGCTTCAATAACATTCAAACCAGCAGTTATGACATTTCCAACCAGAGGGACCTTTGCTGCCCACATTTCTGTGAAGTCAAAAAAACAAAAACAAAACAATATTTTCAGGGAATAAAAAAGGACACTCACTTTTCAATTATCAATTGAGTTCATTTCAATTTCAGTTCATAGCTGCAGACATCCAGGCCTTTAGACAACATTTTATAATGAGATGGCAAAAACCTAGCCTGACTAATAAGCCGACTTTTGACTCCGTCACAGTCTGGAACAATGCAATGGAAACATGTTTCCGTTTGGATATGACGTATCCTCTCACCTGGCTCTCACTTCCGCATTCAGCAGAAACAGATCGCTAGCTAATTCCAATTTATTTTGACATCGTAGCGGCAATAAGTCCTCAAGATCATGAATGTTAATGTCATGTACCAATTTTGTAAAGGTAATTCGAAAGTAGGGGGGAGAATAACGAACGTGTTCAGGCAAGTTAAGAGACATCGCTCTAAACTGTGTGCCGATTGACTAAACCGTGAGCGAACCGAGGTAGGAGCTCTATTCCAGACTCGTACGAAGGTAAAATTCATTTTAACGTAAGTACGCAGGATGGCACTAGCCTGACATAGCCCGCCCATAATACTGCTGTTCATCCGTATCCATGGTCTGGGAACGGTCCTCTGGGGCGTGTTTATATCGGTAGAGAGTCTACCGGCCAATAAGCGAAGCTGATTAGACGAGCTGTCCAATCGTTTCAAACCAGAAGTGAATGCCCTCCCCTCCGCAGTATAATCGCGTCAGGTTAAAGAACCTCCAGACCATGAATACGGATGAACAGCAGTATTATGGTCTTGCTATGTCAGGCTAGGATGGCGCTGCCAGGCTAGCAAAAAACACTTGGCTGAAAACATTCTTAAGACAGCAAACCACTTTCATGCATGCCATTGATTTTATAACTTTTCAAGATAAGATAAGATGAGCCTTTATTGTCTCTGGATAGAGAAATTTGTCTTGGGCATGAGAGCGTGATACACATTACACAGACAACATGTAAACATACAGTACATTTAGACTAACGAAACTAGAACAGTCAGATAAACATTTACAGTGCATAAAAAACATTCTCATCTTTTGCCATTATAGAGATAGTTCTAATAAAAAGATATCATACTCAAACTATCTCCAATACTAACAAGTACTTAGGAGTGCTATCATACTGTATGAAATATGTGTTCATATTTTGTTTATTTTTAGAGGACAAGAATTCTGTGCTTCTAAATAAGCTGTATAATGGCTACTTAAAGTTGCATCAATGTCTATGTCTGTAGTGTCTGAATAATGCAAGTATAATGAAGAATAAGAATAATGAAATAAAGTCACTTTTCAGATACTGTAAATGAGAACTGGTAATGAAAGGAGCTTTAGCCTATATCAATGAGGAAAGAAAGTATTCATCATTAATCATCATTAAAAGACTAAAATGACACGACATGGTGAAATCACATTGTTGAGTTGTGCCTTACCTTGCTAGTACAGTAGTCACTTGTAGGCTACCACAACGCTTGGACAAGGATTCCGGATTTGATTGATTTTGCCAAAAACTGTTGAGAACTGTGGGAAACCATCAACACCATGATTACAGAAGTACAAATATCATTGACAATGGTAGGCCTGTGTGTTTTAAATGGAAATCTATAAACGTAAAGCTATTGTTTGTCTGCATGCATGAGGAATGTTTGATACTGTGTAAATATTAATAACTTACCTATCCTTTCCTGTATGAAGTTTCTTCTGGCCTCTTCAGGCTTATCAAACCTAGACATGATTGTCCTTCCTTCTGTCCCCACCCCCGATTCCCCACACATACAGCACAATATACCCAAACACTTTTTTATTGTCTTTTCTTTTCTCCTGGGGTCCAAAGTTAAGCCCAATGTGTAATCAAACTGAAAAACAGAGGCATCTAAACATTCAGATAAAAACAAGGGCATAGATTTGGTCTCAACTTTGGTTAGGATAATACAAATGTCAGATAAAAATAAAATAGATTAAGTTTCTCAGTCATTATAAAGTCCATCTCAACGTGCTATATATAGTGTAAGCTATCCAAACCTATTGTTTTAAAAGTGGATGAATTAATTGAAAAAATACAACTGAAAGTAAGTTACCCCATCCACTTAGTGTAGTTGTCTGTTCACTATTAAATTATATTACCTTATTCAGCCTACGTTGCATTACCCTGGTCATAACCAGCCCCTCGGTCTAGGCCAGGTGTACTCAAATATAAATGATGAGGGGCCACAAAAAATGTTTTCAAGGACTCGAGGGGCCATTTATTGAGGCTGTGAATGATAGATATCATAACGTAGGTCTGTGTATTTACAGTACTACATATTTACAGTATTACATATTTTAACATAACATTTCCTTTTTATTAATAACAAAAATAATATACTTTTGGGCATAAATTAAAATAAATAGCCTAACTGAAAAAAAAGATAAGTTAACGTTCCAAAACAAATAGCCTTCAGGCAGCCCATTTCTTGTGCTCTGGTTAACAAGAACTGTGTCAAAAACTAGGCCTAGTTCATATTTCATGAGAAATGGCCTCTTTTGTCCTGGACCAATGTTTGTAACATTAGCTGAAATGGTGTGTTGGCCATTTCAAGAAGATAGGTCTGCACACTGCGGAATAAGCTACCGGAACAAACTACGGAATACACGTTGCTGTTTTAATTTAAAAAAAACTTTATTTTTTGGAGCTTATTCCGCAGTGTGCAGACCTGCCGTCTTGAACAGTCTGACACTTTTGTCTGGCACCTGCAACAAGTGACTTTGGATGTGCGCACCCTATCCAAAAGGATGGTATGATGGCCAGACAGACACACTGATGCACATGTTTGATATGACGCTTTAAGCGCATTTAATGTTGTTGTTCTGATCACGGATTTTTGCGGAAATGTCTCTTCAAAGTTTTTACTGTATGTTTTGATTCATAGTGTCGTTTTATATTGCTCATTTTTATTGCCGTAACAGTTTCTTGGCATAGCCTATTAAGCACAGAGGGCGAGTGTGGATGGTGGTAGGATGAACGCAAACCTTTCTCTGTCTGGAACTGGCGGTTTTTGCTGTCCAGTTTTCTTCTGAGTGGATCTTTCGAACATGCCATTTTGACTCCGGACGGTGAACGTGCTGCTGACTGGAGTTCACGGGGGCATTACGGCTGTCTGTTTATCGTTGCCGTGGAGGCAATCACAGAACTATGGAGGCAATCCCCATTAAAAAAAATTATAAAAAATTACAAAACTTTTTAAAAATGCTCGGGGCCAAAAACCTTTGTTCTAAGTGAGCACTATTGTTTTACCTTAGAAAGTCTTTACAGTTTCAGTTTATCTGTAACTATTATCTTAACAGAATTATGGAACAAAAACAGAACCTGGTCAGTTAAATATTAACTCTGGTTTCTTTCCTTGCACGCATTTTATTGTTGTTGTTAAAGTGAAAGTCAGGAGCATTCACTAATTACATTGTAGGTCAGGTGGGGTTAGGCATTGGCCAAATTTTGTTATCAGTAATGAAAACATAGCACCATGCATGCAAACACTAAGATATACAGTCTTGGCTGTTGGAACCATTGGAATTTATCCAAAAAATAATTCCAATTAAAATGTTTATATGCTCATGTTAATTTGCATTATGTGCACTGGAATAACACAGAAGAAAGCAGAAGAAGAAACACAGAACTCAGAAAATGGTCCCCAAAAAATGATTGGAACCCTTGGCTTGAAATGTCATTGCACGCCTGCTGTCACTGTAGCTGTAGCTGTGTCACTAAATCACTGTGTCAAGTCATCACTGACTTCATGCACACTCATACAGTAGTAATCTCCTACAATCTCCGACAATACGGCAGAGGCAATATCTGCCTATATAAAGTTTTGTGTCGACACCGTCGTTCCAAAAAAGGACATAAAGATTTATCCCAATAATAAAAAGTACATAACACCGGATATCAAGAGCTGCATCAGAAGGAAAAAACATGCATTTCGTAATGGGGATACCATGGAACTGAAAGCGGCCCAATCGGAACTAAACGTAAAATTAAGGGAGGCTAAGGAGCAACATAGACTACGGGTCCACGCTAAAAAAATGTGGGATTGTGTGAAAGAGATTACTAACTTGAAGAATGGGAAAAGGGAATTGTATGTTTGCAATGAAGTGGAGAGGGCTAATGACCTTAATTTATTTTACACACGTTTTGAGACTGTCAATGATGACGTTGATGATGGGAGTGACTTAGTCACTATCTGTGAGCAGGACAAAATAATAATTGACCCTAGTTTAGTTAGAAGGGCTTTCAGAGCACTAAATCAGAAGAAGGCTAGTGGTCCAGATGGGCTTTCCCCATTCATCTTGCGTGAATTTGCATCTGAGCTTACACCAGCTTGGTGTCCGCTATTTCAGTTAACGGTAGATACACACACGATCCCAGCTCAGTGGAAAAGGGCCATTATAGCCTAATCCCAATCCCAAAAGCCTTGCCCAAAGGAGAACAATGATTACAGACCCGTTGCATTGACTTCAGTAGTGATGAAGTCATTGGAGCGGATCATGATAGGTCTGTTAAACCGGCAAATTCAGACCGCGGTGAAGATAGTTTCACGTTGGATATTCGACAGATATTCGCATATTCGCTAAATGGTGCTGAATTCTATTTCACTTTCCCTCAGTGTTGCAGTGAGCACACCCCCATGGTTTTACAAGCTTCAGAACCACCCATATTATAACTTTCATATACCATTGATTTCTATGGGAAAAGCTTATTTTTTTCAGTAGCTTCTACACCAAATGACCTTAGGTCCTCAAATTTGCTCAGAATGTTTGACTGTATGTGCCGACTAAAACACACCACAATTAATTGGCATCATATGCCCCCTTGATGCTTATAGTAAGGTATAAAGGAAATACCATTGATTTCTATGGGGAAATGCTTATTTTTTCAATAGCTTCTACACCAAATGACCTTGGGTCCTCAAATTGGCTCAGAATGTTTGACTGTATGTGCCGACTAAGATACACCACAATTAATTGCCATCATATGCCCCCTTTAGCTTATAGTAAGGTATAAAGGAAATACCATTGATTTCTATGGGGAAATGCTTATTTTTTCAATAGCTTCTACACCAAATGACCTTGGGTCCTCAAATTTGCTCAGAATGTTTGACTGTATGTGCTGACTAAGATACACCACAATTAATTGCCATCATATGCCCCATGATGCTTATAGTAAGGTATAAAGGAAATACCATTGATTTCTATGGGGAAATGCTTATTTTTTCAATAGCTTCTACACCAAATGACCTTGGGTTCTCAAATTTGCTCAGAATGTTTGACTGTATGTGCCGACTAAGATACACCACAATTAATTGGCATCATATGCCCCATTGATGCTTATAGTAAGGTATAAAGGAAATACCATTGATTTCTATGGGGAAAAGCTTATTTTTTCAATAGCTTCTACACCAAATGACCTTGGGTCCTCAAATTTGCTCAGAATGTTTGACTGTATGTGCCGACTAAGATACACCACAATTAATTGGCATCATATGCCCCCTTTAGCTTATAATAAGGTATAAAGGAAATACCATTGATTTCTATGGGGAAATGCTTATTTTTTCAATAGCTTCTACACCAAATGACCTTGGGTCCTCAAATTTGCTGAGAATATTTGACTGTATGTGCCGACTAAGATACACCACAATTAATTGGCATCATATGCCCCCTTTAGCTTATAGTAAGGTATAAAGGAAATACCATTGATTTCTATGGGGAAAAGCTTATTTTTTCAATAGCTTCTACACCAAATGACCTTGGGTTCTCAAATTTGCTCAGAATGTTTGACTGTATGTGCCGACTAAGATACACCACAATTAATTGGCATCATATGCCCCATGATGCTTATAGTAAGGTATAAAGGAAATACCATTGATTTCTATGGGGAAATGCTTATTTTTTCAATAGCTTCTACACCAAATGACCTTGGGTCCTCAAATTTGCTGAGAATGTTTGACTGTATGTGCCGACTAAGATACACCACAATTAATTGCCATCATATGCCCCATGATGCTTATAGTAAGGTATAAAGGAAATACCATTGATTTCTATGGGGAAAAGCTTATTTTTTCAATAGCTTCTACACCAAATGACCTTGGGTCCTCAAATTTGCTCAGAATGTTTGACTGTATGTGCCGACTAAGATACACCACAGTTAATTGGCATCATATGCCCCCTTTAGCTTATAGTAAGGTATAAAGGAAATACCATTGATTTCTATGGGGAAATGCTTATTTTTTCAATAGCTTCTACACCAAATGACCTTGGGTTCTCAAATTTGCTGAGAATGTTTGACTGTATGTGCCGACTAAGATACACCACAATTAATTGCCATCATATGCCCCATGATGCTTATAGTAAGGTATAAAGGAAATACCATTGATTTCTATGGGGAAAAGCTTATTTTTTCAATAGCTTCTACACCAAATGACCTTGGGTCCTCAAATTTACTCAGAATGTTTGACTGTATGTGCCGACTAAGATACACCACAGTTAATTGGCATCATATGCCCCCTTTAGCTTATAGTAAGGTATAAAGGAAATACCATTGATTTCTATGGGGAAAAGCTTATTTTTTCAATAGCTTCTACACCAAATGACCTTGGGTTCTCAAATTTGCTCAGAATGTTTGACTGTATGTGCCGACTAAGGTACACCACACTTAATTGGCATCATATGCCCCCTTTAGCTTATAGTAAGGTATAAAGGAAATACCATTGATTTCTATGGGGAAATGCTTATTTTTTCAATAGCGTCTACACCAAATGACCTTGGGTCCTCAAATTTGCTGAGAATGTTTGACTGTATGTGCCGACTAAGATACACCACAATTAATTGGCATCATATGCCCCCTTTAGCTTATAGTAAGGTATAAAGGAAATACCATTGATTTCTATGGGGAAAAGCTTATTTTTTCAATAGCTTCTACACCAAATGACCTTGGGTCCTCAAATTTGCTCAGAATGTTTGACTGTATGTGCCGACTAAGATACACCACAATTAATTGGCATCATATGCCCCCTTTAGCTTATAGTAAGGTATAAAGGAAATACCATTGATTTCTATGGGGAAAAGCTTATTTTTTCAATAGCTTCTACACCAAATGACCTTGGGTTCTCAAATTTGCTCAGAATGTTTGACTGTATGTGCCGACTAAGATACACCACAATTAATTGGCATCATATGCCCCCTTTAGCTTATAGTAAGGTATAAAGGAAATACCATTGATTTCTATGGGGAAATGCTTATTTTTTCAATAGCTTCTACACCAAATGACCTTGGGTCCTCAAATTTGCTGAGAATATTTGACTGTATGTGCCGACTAAGATACACCACAATTAATTGGCATCATATGCCCCTTTAGCTTATAGTAAGGTATAAAGGAAATACCATTGATTTCTATGGGGAAAAGCTTATTTTTTCAATAGCTTCTACACCAAATGACCTTGGGTTCTCAAATTTGCTCAGAATGTTTGACTGTATGTGCCGACTAAGATACACCACAATTAATTGGCATCATATGCCCCATGATGCTTATAGTAAGGTATAAAGGAAATACCATTGATTTCTATGGGGAAATGCTTATTTTTTCAATAGCTTCTACACCAAATGACCTTGGGTTCTCAAATTTGCTGAGAATGTTTGACTGTATGTGCCGACTAAGATACACCACAATTAATTGCCATCATATGCCCCATGATGCTTATAGTAAGGTATAAAGGAAATACCATTGATTTCTATGGGGAAAAGCTTATTTTCTCAATAGCTTCTACACCAAATGACCTTGGGTCCTCAAATTTGCTCAGAATGTTTGACTGTATGTGCCGACTAAGATACACCACAGTTAATTGGCATCATATGCCCCCTTTATGCTTATAGTAAGGTATAAAGGAAATACCATTGATTTCTATGGGGAAATGCTTATTTTTTCAATAGCTTCTACACCAAATGACCTTGGGTTCTCAAATTTGCTGAGAATGTTTGACTGTATGTGCCGACTAAGATACACCACAATTAATTGCCATCATATGCCCCATGATGCTTATAGTAAGGTATAAAGGAAATACCATTGATTTCTATGGGGAAAGCTTATTTTTTCAATAGCTTCTACACCAAATGACCTTGGGTCCTCAAATTTACTCAGAATGTTTGACTGTATGTGCCGACTAAGATACACCACAGTTAATTGGCATCATATGCCCCCTTTAGCTTATAGTAAGGTATAAAGGAAATACCATTGATTTCTATGGGGAAAAGCTTATTTTTTCAATAGCTTCTACACCAAATGACCTTGGGTTCTCAAATTTGCTCAGAATGTTTGACTGTATGTGCCGACTAAGATACACCACAATTAATTGGCATCATATGCCCCCTTTAGCTTATAGTAAGGTATAAAGGAAATACCATTGATTTCTATGGGGAAATGCTTATTTTTTCAATAGCGTCTACACCAAATGACCTTGGGTCCTCAAATTTGCTGAGAATGTTTGACTGTATGTGCCGACTAAGATACACCACAATTAATTGGCATCATATGCCCCCTTTAGCTTATAGTAAGGTATAAAGGAAATACCATTGATTTCTATGGGGAAAAGCTTATTTTTTCAATAGCTTCTACACCAAATGACCTTGGGTCCTCAAATTTACTCAGAATGTTTGACTGTATGTGCCGACTAAAATAAACCACAATTAATTGGCATCATATGCCCCTTTAGCTTATAGTAAGGTATAAAGGAAATACCATTGATTTCTATGGGGAAAAGCTTATTTTTTCAATAGCTTCTACACCAAATGACCTTGGGTCCTCAAATTTGCTGAGAATGTTTGACTGTATGTGCCGACTAAGATACACCACAATTAATTGCCATCATATGCCCCATGATGCTTATAGTAAGGTATAAAGGAAATACCATTGATTTCTATGGGGAAATGCTTATTTTTTCAATAGCTTCTACACCAAATGACCTTGGGTCCTCAAATTTGCTGAGAATGTTTGACTGTATGTGCCGACTAAGATACACCACAATTAATTGCCATCATATGCCTCATGATTCTTATAGTAAGGTATAAAGGAAATACCATTGATTTCTATGGGGAAAAGCTTATTTTTTCAATAGCTTCTACACCAAATGACCTTGGGTCCTCAAATTTGCTCAGAATGTTTGACTGTATGTGCCGACTAAGATACATCACAATTAATTGGCATCATATGCCCCCTTTAGCTTATAGTAAGGTATAAAGGAAATACCATTGATTTCTATGGGGAAAAGCTTATTTTTTCAATAGCTTCTACACCAAATGACCTTGGGTTCTCAAATTTGCTCAGAATGTTTGACTGAGCTTATAGTAAGGTATAAAGGCCATTTGGTGCAACAGCAGAGCGAGAGCTTCCTGCTGTATTGTGCTATACCTCTGCTGGCACTTTGAAAATTTCTTTGAGAAGTAACAGATGGGATGGTCAATGCCCACCTCGTCTTCCTGTAGAAGGACTGCACCAGCACCCAGAGCACATGCATCTACCTCTAACTTAAACGGCAGATCAAAATTGGGAGCAGACAGAACTGGGGCATGACAAAGGAGATCCTTCACAGCATCAAATGCAACCATACACTCAAGACTCCACACAAACTTTTCCTTACAACTAAGGAGGTTGGTTAAAGGGGACACAATGGCAGAAAAATTTGGGCAAAACCCACGGTAGTATCCAGCCATTCCCAAAAAGCGGCGAAGTTCACGCTTATTGGATGGCACAGGAAAATCAATGATGGCTACCACCTTGGCCTCAATAGGCCTAACTTGGCCTTGTCCCACCTGTTTACCTAGATAGGTGACAACTGCCTTTGCAAACTCACATTTTGCTAGATTTAGCGTGAGTGTAGCACCAGCAAGCCTTCTGAACACAAGGTCCAGTAACTTAACATGTTCGTCCCAGCTATCAGAATACAAGACCAGGTCATCAAGGTACGCCTCACATTTTTGCACTCCTGCCAAAACTCTCTGCATTAGACGTTGAAAAGTGGCTGGAGCATTCCGCATCCCAAAAGCCATTACAGTGTACTCCATGAAGTCGTCTGGTGTTACAAATGCAGAGATCTCAGATGCACGGGGTGTAAGAGGTACCTGCCAATATCCCTTCAGGAGGTCCAGCTTGGTGACATAGCAAGCAGATCCTACCCTATCCACTACTTCCACTTACTATAAGCATCATGGGGCATATGATGGCAATTAATTATGGTGTATCTTAGTCGGCACATACAGTCATTCTCATTCTCAGCAAATTTGAGGACCCAAGGTCATTTGGTGTAGAAGCTATTGAAAAAATAAGCATTTCCCCATAGAAATCAATGGTATTTCCTTTATACCTTACTATAAGCTAAAGGGGGCATATGATGCCAATTAATTGTGGTGTATCTTAGTCGGCACATACAGTCAAACATTCTGAGCAAATTTGAGAACGCAAGGTCATTTGGTGTAGAAGCTATTGAAAAAATAAGCTTTTCCCCATAGAAATCAATGGTATTTCCTTTATACCTTACTATAAGCATCATGGGGCATATGATGGCAATTAATTGTGGTGTATCTTAGTCGGCACATACAGTCAAACATTCTGAGCAAATTTGAGAACCCAAGGTCATTTGGTGTAGAAGCTATTGAAAAAATAAGCTTTTCCCCATAGAAATCAATGGTATTTCCTTTATACCTTACTATAAGCATAATGGGGCATATGATGGCAATTAATTGTGGTGTATCTTAGTCGGCACATACAGTCAAACATTCTGAGCAAATTTGAGGACCCAAGGTCATTTGGTGTAGAAGCTATTGAAAAAATAAGCTTTTCCCCATAGAAATCAATGGTATTTCCTTTATATCTTACTATAAGCTAAAGGGGGCATATGATGCCAATTAATTGTGGTGTATCTTAGTCGGCACATACAGTCAAACATTCTGAGCAAATTTGAGAACCCAAGGTCATTTGGTGTAGAAGCTATTGAAAAAATAAGCTTTTCCCCATAGAAATCAATGGTATTTCCTTTATACCTTACTATAAGCATCATGGGGCATGTGATGCCAATTAATTATGATGTATCTTAGTCGCCACATACAGTCAAACATTCTGAGCAAATTTGAGGACCCAAGGTCATTTGGTGTAGAAGCTATTGAAAAAATAAGCATTTCCCCATAGAAATCAATGGTATTTCCTTTATACCTTACTATAAGCATCATGGGGCATGTGATGGCAATTAATTGTGGTGTATCTTAGTCGGCACATACAGTAAAACATTCTCAGCAAATTTGAGAACCCAAGGTCATTTGGTGTAGAAGCTATTGAAAAAATAAGCATTTCCCCATAGAAATCAATGGTATTTCTTTTATACCTTACTATAAGCTAAAGGGGGCATATGATGCCAATTAATTGTGGTGTATCTTCGTCGGCACATACAGTCAAACATTCTGAGCAAATTTGAGGACCCAAGGTCATTTGGTGTAGAAGCTATTGAAAAAATAGGCATTTCCCCATAGAAATCAATGGTATTTCCTTTATATCTTACTATAAGCTAAAGGGGGCATATGATGCCAATTAATTGTGGTGTATCTTAGTCGGCACATACAGTCAAACATTCTGAGCAAATTTGAGAACCCAAGGTCATTTGGTGTAGAAGCTATTGAAAAAATAAGCTTTTCCCCATAGAAATCAATGGTATTTCCTTTATACCTTACTATAAGCATCATGGGGCATATGATGGCAATTAATTGTGGTGTATCTTAGTCGGCACATACAGTCAAACATTCTGAGCAAATTTGAGGACCCAAGGTCATTTGGTGTAGAAGCTATTGAAAAAATAAGCATTTCCCCATAGAATCAATGGTATTTCCTTTATACCTTACTATAAGCTAAAGGGGGCATATGATGCCAATTAATTGTGGTTTATCTTAGTCGGCACATACAGTCAAACATTCTGAGCAAATTTGAGAACCCAAGGTCATTTGGTGTAGAAGCTATTGAAAAAATAAGCTTTTCCCCATAGAAATCAATGGTATTTCCTTTATACCTTACTATAAGCATCATGGGGCATGTGATGGCAATTAATTGTGGTGTATCTTAGTCGGCACATACAGTAAAACATTCTCAGCAAATTTGAGAACCCAAGGTCATGTGGTGTAGAAGCTATTGAAAAAATAAGCATTTCCCCATAGAAATCAATGGTATTTCCTTTATACCTTACTATTAGCTAAAGGGGGCATATGATGCCAATTAATTGTGGTGTATCTTAGTCGGCACATACAGTCAAACATTCTGAGCAAATTTTAGGACCCAAGGTCATTTGGTGTAGAAGCTATTGAAAAAATAAGCTTTTCCCCATAGAAATCAATGGTATTTCCTTTATACCTTACTATAAGCATCATGGGGCATGTGATGGCAATTAATTGTGGTGTATCTTAGTCGGCACATACAGTCAAACATTCTGAGCAAATTTGAGGACCCAAGGTCATTTGGTGTAGAAGCTATTGAAAAAATAAGCATTTCCCCATAGAAATCAATGGTATTTCCTTTATACCTTACTATAAGCTAAAGGGGGCATATGATGCCAATTAATTGTGGTGTATCTTAGTCGGCACATACAGTCAAACATTCTGAGCAAATTTGAGAACCCGAGGCCATTTGGTGTAGAAGCTATTGAAAAAATAAGTTTTTCCCCATAGAAATCAATGGTATTTCCTTTATACCTTACTATAAGCATCATGGGGCATATGATGCCAATTAATTGTGGTGTGTTTTAGTCGGCACATATAGTCAAACATTCTGAGCAAATTTGAGGACCTAAGGTCATTTGGTGTAGAAGGTACTGAAAAAATAAGCTTTTCCCATAGAAATTAATGGTAAATGAAAGTTATAATATGGGTGGTTCTGAAGCTTGTAAAACCATGGGGGTGTGCTCACTGCAACACTGAGGGAAAGTGAAATAGAATTCAGCACCATTTAGCGAATATGCGAATATCTGTCGAATATCCAACGTGAAACTATCTTCACCGCTGTCAAATACCGCATCTCCGGGACCCCTACCAATTTGCTTATAGTGACGGTAGGAGTACCGGTGATGCCCTATGCACTTTGTCACACCTTGTTCTAAAGGACCTAGATAACTCTAAGGCATACGCGCGTCTGCTATTCATGGATTTTAGTTCAGCTTTTAATACTATTCTGCCCTTATCTCTTTTAAGTAAAATGCAACATTTGAAGGTTAACTCATATGTGATCAGATGGTATCAGGCGTTCTTAAAGGACAGAACACAACAGGTCAGAGTTAATTCCACACTCTCTGACACCCTGACCATTAATACAGGTGTACCTCAAGGCTGTGTAAGCTCTCCTCTACTCTTTACATTATACACAAATGACTGCAGGAACCATAATTTAAACAATTACTTTATTAAATTCTCAGATGACACAGTTATTTTGAGTTTACTCACCCCAGACTCAGACATAAGGCTCTATCAGTCTGAGATAGATGGGGTGGTACAGTGGTGTGAGGCAAACAACCTTGTTCTGAATGTAGGTAAGACTAAGGAGATGGTTGTGGACCCTAGAGCCATTGGCAATCATAGCCCTATTCTGATTAATGGAGAGATGGTGGAGCAAGTAACATCTTACAAATATCTAGGAATCTTCCTTGACACTCAGCTGAAGTGGGCTCAGCATATGGAATTTCTGTGTGCTAGGATTAGTCAACGTCTACATTTTACGTTTACTATAGGGCATCCATTGAATCCATCATCCGCTATGGTATCATGGTCTGGTTTGGGAATTTGACTGTTAAACTGAAGGCACAATTGCAGGCCCTTGTAAAAAGGGCTGGGAAAATTATGGGGACAACACCGCCTGTCTCACTCCAAGACATATTTGAGGACACAGTGAGAAAGCAAGGCCTCAAAATAGTTGATGATGTGAATCACATCTTGCATGAGGAGTATGCATTGATGCCCTCAGGTAGAAGATACAGAGTCCTAAACTGCAAAACAAACAGATATAAATGTTCTACTGTTCCCTTATCTATTAAACTGCTTAACAGTAGGTAAGGGTGAGTTGGGTAGATTCTTTTATGAGGAACAATCAGGCTGGGTAGGAGTGAGGATGTGTGTGTGAGTGAGTGAGTGAGTGAGTGGGTGTGTGTGTGTGGATGGAGGGATGTGCAATATTAGATGTGTTTGTGTGTGTGTGTGTGTGTGTGTGTGTGTGTGTGTGTGTGTGTATGTGTGGCGAGGAGGATGGTCTTGTGAAATGTGAAGTGAATGTGTATGGATGATTAGGAGGGTTATGTGCAATATTAAGGGTTGTGTGCAATATATGAGAATAAGTGCAATTTTAAGGGCTGTGTGCAATGAATGAGAGAGTATGTGCAATCTTTTAAGGGACTGTGTGCAATACTATGTTGGTGCAATATCATGGGTCAGCGTGCAATATAAGTGTATGTTGAAGATATGCAATGCATTTCTGTACTGGCCAACTTGGTGGCCTGGTTGACGGCAACTGTGTGACTGTGTGTGGGCATTGGCCCATAAGTGTTATATGTTACTGTGTGTGTAACCCCTACCTCTTGACTGCCCAAGACGAATTTCTCTTCTGAGACAATAAAGGCTAATCTAATCTAATCTGACATTTTCACTGATGCTAAGACTGAAGTCAGACCCATACTGTTCTCCACTCCGACTGAATCGTGATGGAACGATTCATGAATCAGAACAAAAACAACAACAACAACAACAACAACAACAACAACGGTTTACCTTTGATCGATCATTTGATGGTGCAGGGATCCAGAAAAGGACCTACATGTTGCTGACACCCCGACGGAGATTCATTAATCATTAAAGGAGATTGGGCTTTTACTACTTCCAAAATATTTTCCATCTAGATAGAGGTTAAAAGTGTATCTGCAATATCTTCCAGTTGATGAATATATTAACATTCATAATAACATGCCTCAAACACAGTCAAAACACAGTCAAAAGTTACAGTATAGTGTGTTATGCACTGGACGTCAGAGAATAACAGTTGCCTAGACAGTAATGCTAGACACCTACCTACCTACCTTGAGCACATGCAAAGGATGGAGAGACCGTGGGGAGAAGCACATGTGACCAAAAACAGCATGAAGAGAGCAGAGCTCACTAAAGCTGCATCTCCTATATAGTCTTGAACTGTAGCCTAGTAGCTGGAATAATGACTGAATTTCATTGTCCTCCCCATCCCTTAAATCTGAGGCTTAATGGACTTACTTAACTCTCATTCTCTTACACTAAAAGTTGAATTTCCTCAAAGCAAACAGTAGGAAATTAGTCATCTTGATTTTCTTGGTTTAAGAAGAGGCTTAATGTACTATCATTTATACTTACATTTAGCATTGCATGCTCTGGCCATTAAATTAATTAAATACCAGATAAAATATATGCTATATAAATGTCTGAAAGATTCATTCCACCACTGAGGTATCCATAAAGGAAAAGTATTTGCTGAGACTTCTAAAGATTGATAATCAGCCAACTTGGCAAGTGTTACTGGATGTGAAAAGTGGTCTGAAAGTTGTAAGACTGGTGTTGTGAAGATCAGAGACTTTGCTATACAGCAACCCTAGAGGCCAGGTGGAAAATAACCATTTGGAAGATTCTAGTTGCTGGTGTGGACCACATGGCAGATTGCTGCTCCTGTTGAATTGTTTGTGTGCTGTATTTCTGTGTTCGTGTGCGTCCTTGAAAGTAAGTTTGGGACTGGGAATTGTATGTTGGTTAATTACTGTCAAATAGGTGATGTTTATTGCAATTTATTTGAATTAGAAACATGTGCTATATAGAAAGCAACTGTTATTAGCAGGGGAATTAAGCTAGTGCTAGTTCTAAGCTATCATTCAATTGATGTGCTTGCTATTATGCTAGTGCTAGGGCTATGCTATGATTCTATGTATGTATGCTATGACTCTATGTTGCTATTGTACTCATGCTATCGAGCTAGCTGTGTGTTTATTTGGTTTAGCTCCACTGCACACATGTAATGACAGTTAGCTGCAATGTTAGTTAGCTGTAATGTTGTTAGCTACAGCATGTGCTGCATGTCAAATGGTAGCTTGTGTTAGCTATATTGTGTGATTTAATGGTACAGCATACTTGTACATGTCATGTTACTGATACTAGCCTTTCTGCTTGTTGCAGAAACCACACACACACACATAATACCATGATTAATCAGTCACGCAAACTTGTGGAAAAATAAAGAAGTTTATGACGACATCTGGCCTGCATTCTGACCGATGCTTACTCAGTGGTTGAATATCCTCTAACTAGTACTGAATAATTTGGCCTGCTCCAATACATGGTCCTTCGAGCCGGAGGTGGCAATTACTGAGTGAATATGGCCGACTTAACACCAGAAGATCTAGATGTGCGTCCTCGAAGAGCTGTGCGCCCACCAGTGCGCTTTGAAGACTATGAGACATACTTCCTACCATTAGCCTCACGCCATCCTGATGCTATGGAGAGGACTGTTCTAAGCCAAGAGGGAATTGCCGAGATGACAGCCCTCCATCCACGCTCACCAACAGACTCGCCACGCCTGACTGACTTTGAGAAGTACGAGAGGATTCCCAATGCATACTCATCTCCTCCAATGATGCTAGAGATGCTGCAACAGTTGCAAATGGAGAATCGACGTCTTCACAAAACAGTCATGGAAATGAAGCATCAGATGGAGAGCAGTGGTATGCCGCCACAACCATCAATCTCGCATCCTGTATGGCCAACACCACCCGTGGGATTGAGCAATGTGCAGGTAAAGCAAGAAGATGAGTGGCTGCCACCGCCACCGCCACCCCCATGGTTAAGTTCTACACCTCTGGAACCTGAGGACACAGGACATCCACAGGCTGTAGCAGAAGGAAGTAAACCACCTAAAATGGTCCCACAGCTGTCTGCCTTACCAGAGCAGATTCCCAGGCGAAGTCAAGCCCCCATGACGTCAGCCAGGGAGGTTGAAGATGGAGACTGGCCACTTCCACCTCCGCCAGTAATGTTCCCAGACGCCGTTCCTGACTATCCTCCGGAGCCACCAGCTCGAACCCCAAGAATAGTAGAGGAACTCAGAGAGCGTCTGCAGAGACTGGAAGCTTGTTTGTCTCCACGTCCATCTACTCCATGCTATTATGAACCTCATGATGATTTCCCAGAGGCTGGGATGAGAGGGACTGTCTTCAACCTCAGACCCTCTGTCCCCCAACAGAGACCAGTTGCCTCAGCTCGATCCCCAAGCAGGCAGGAGAAGACGTATCGAGGCCCGAAGCCTTCAATCCCGAAGTTCACAAAGGATGACCCCAGGGAATTTGCAAGGCTCAGAATGGCACTAGATAACATTCTTCCAGATAATGCAACGGAGAGGTTCAAGTATCAAGTCCTGTGTGATCATTTGCAGTTCGAAGAGGCTCTCTTGATCGCTGACTCATATAGCAATTCCCAAAATCCCTACAGTGACACCATGGCTTCTCTGATTAAGCAATATGGCCAGCCTCACCATTTGTCTTTGAGACGAATATCAGAGTTGATGGATGAGCCTACCATACGGTCAGGTGACACAGCAGGGTTCCGGAAGTTTGCCCTAAGAGTCAGAGCCTTAGTAGGAATGCTAACACAGCTGGGTGAAGATGGACAAGTAGAGCTACAGTGTGGCTCTCATGTAGCTAGGTTGGTGAGGAAGTTGCCACAAGATCTTCGTGCTACCTTCCGTCGTTTCCTCTATGAAAGGAGAGAAGGGGTTCCCTCATTGCTGGACTTTTCCTACTGGCTGGAACAGGAACTCCTTATCCAGGAGGGAGGAGACTGCCTGGATAGGATAGGAGAGAGTAAGCAGAAAGACAATAGGCCTAAGCAAGGTAACCAAAAGAAGTCTGTTGGCAACGTCACCACTGTACTACATGGTGCAGCAGAGGAGGCAGCTCCCAAAGCAGGTTCTAGTGAAGCTTCCCCTGCTCAGGCCCCAGAGGACAAGAAGAAGGCATATTGCCCATACTGCTGTAATAATCAGCATTTCTTGGATCAATGCTCCAACTTTGCGCAGCTCACCAGTGACCAAAGACAGGCTTGGATAAAGGATGGCAATCGTTGCTGGCGTTGTGGACGCAAGCACATGGCTGCTCAGTGTCGATTGAAAGTGCGATGTGAGACTTGTAAAGGTAAGCACCTCAAGGCCCTGCATGATGTCAATGTGAAAGCCACTTCAGATGGCAAGGCTGCTGACACCACCGGCCAAGGTAATGTGGAGCCTACCACTGGAGTCCTGTACTTGGATCGACGTGCGGGTTGCAACCAAGTCCTGCTTAAGATCAGTAAGGTGATTCTACGGAACGGTGATCACTGCTTGGAAACCTATGCCATCTTAGATGATGGCTCGGAGAGGACGATCCTGCTTCAGGATGCTGCCCAAAGACTGAAGCTCCAGGGCCAAGCAGAAAGCCTGACATTGAGGACTGTCAGGCATGATGTGAGGACAGTGCAAGGCTCCTCAGTGACCTTCATGATCTCTCCTGCCAGTCAACCAGCGAGCACGTTCAAGGTGGAGCGGGCATTCACAGCAGCGAAGCTGGGACTGGCTGAGCATACCTACCCAGTGGAGAGTCTGAAGAAGAGGTTTAAGCACTTGAAGTCACTTCCTCTAGAGTCCTTCTCCAAGACCAAGCCACTGTTGCTCATCGGGTCGGATTTTCCTCATCTAATAACTCCCATCAAACCCGTACGTCTGGGGCCTCCAGGAGCACCTGCCGCAGTGAAAACCCGGTTGGGTTGGACCCTGCAGGGGCCAGTGAACCACGTTCAGCACCACGGCGGAACCTCAGAGTGCCTTTTTGTGTCCACATGCTCTGCAGATACTGAGCTCTACCATCAAGTAGAAAAGCTCTGGCAGCTCGATATCCTCCCATATCGCAGCGAGAAGCTAGTCACACGGTCCAGGAGGGATCAAGAGGCCATTGATCTGTTAGACGCAAAGACACAACGTGTTGAGATTGAAGGAGTTAATAGATACGCCACACCTTTGCTGCGTAGCAGGAACATGCCCACCCTGAGAGCACCCCCCGAGACTGTATTACCTCTCTTGAGAGCGACAGAGAAGCGACTCATGAAGGATACAGCAAAGGCTGAGGCCTACAAAGAAGAGATCAGGAAGTTGGAGGAATCTGGTTATGCTGTTAAAGTTGACCCTGAGATGGTGAAGAAAAGCAAGGAATCTTGGTTTATTCCTCACCACTTAGTGACACATAACGGGAAGAACCGCGTGGTGTTCAATTGTTCCTTCAACTTCAAGGACCTCAATGTCAACGAACTCCTGCTCCCGGGCCCGAACCTGGGATCCTCCCTACTTGGTGTCCTGCTGAGGTTTAGGGAACACTCCATCGCTATCAGCAGCGATATAAAGGGAATGTTTCACCAGGTACGGTTGCTACCCGACGATCGCCCCTTAATGCGCTTTCTCTGGCGCGGCCTACAGAGAGATTCTCAGGCTGATGTCTTTGAGTGGCATGTCCTTCCATTTGGGACAACCTGCTCACCCTGTTGTGCTACCTATGCACTTCAGCGTCATGTCAAGGACCACAGTCAAGATGGAGAGGATGTTCGACAGTCAGTGGAAGGACACTTCTATGTTGACAACTGGCTCCAGAGTTTCTCCTCAGTGGACCAAGCCAAGAAAGTCGTCGACAGAACCCGGGCTTTGTTGAGTGAAGGTGGGTTTGAGCTCCGACAGTGGGCATCTAATCAGCCCGATGTTATAAGCCACTTGCCCAAGGAGATCCAATCGGAGAGTACCGAACAGTGGTTAAACCACAACGACATGGATCCCCAGGAGCCGGCTCTTGGGCTGCGATGGATGTGCCACACCGACACCCTACGATACAAGTCAAGGTTGCTTAAGTTGTCTCCCACGACGATGAGGAACATCTATAAGGTCTTGGCCAGCCAGTACGACCCCCTTGGCTTCCTCATCCCATTCACAACAAGGGCGAAGATTATTGTCCAACAGTTGTGGGCCAAGAAAAGGGAATGGGATGACCCAATGTTGCCCGAGGATCTACTGGCTGCTTGGCAGTCCTGGGAGGAAGAACTCCAGCACCTAGACGGTATCTACTTACCCCGCTGCTATGTGACTCCTAATCTGGATCATGAAGACTGCAAGCGTGTTGTGCACGTCTTTTGCGATGCATCAGAGCGTGCATATGGCAGTGTAGCCTATCTTCGAACAGAAGACTCCCAAGGAGGTGTGGAAGTGGCGTTTATAACGGCTCGCTCAAGGGTGGCCCCAAGACGCCAACTCTCAATGCCACGCCTGGAGCTATGTGCGGCCCTCACCGGTGCACAGCTTGCTAAGCTGCTTCGAAGTGAGCTCACAGTGACAGTGAGTGAAGTTGTCATGTGGACAGACTCCACCACTGTCTTGTCATGGATCAAGTCAGACTCCTGCCGCTTTAAGGTTTTTGTAGGGACCCGCATCGCGAAGATACAGGAGTTAACTGACCCCCAAGCCTGGCGGTATGTGACATCCGCCGAAAACCCCGCAGATGACCTCACGCGAGGGAAGAGTCTACAGGACATAGCCGAGAAGAGCCGATGGGCATGCGGCCCTGTGTTCTTAAGATCTCCACCTGACCAATGGCCACTGAATGCTACCCTGTCTAGTGTTGACAACCCAGATGAGCTCCGGACTGCTGCATGTTTGCTGACCCAGATCGCAACTGGCTCTGACTTACCTGATGTTCAGCAGTTCAACAGCTTCACTGAGTTACTTCAGGAGACAGCTAGACGTCTTCATGGGGCGGCCACAGAGTCAGGAGGAAACCCGACTGCAGAGAACTTCAAGGAAGCAGAGCTCAATCTGCTGAGGTCTACACAGTCGGAAAGTTTCCCTGAAGAGATCAACTGCCTTGCAGCCGGCAAGGCCCTACCCACCAGCAGTCGTCTGCTGACGTTGGCACCGGAGTGGGACCAGTCCCTCCAGCTAATTCGTGTGGGAGGCCGCCTACGCCGATGCAGGGATTTAGAGACGGATACCATCCATCCTGTGGTATTGGACCCCAAGCACCCAGTGACGAGGCTCCTCATCCAGCAGGCAGACAAGGACCTGAAGCATCCTGGCACAGAACGTCTGTTTGCTGAGCTAAGAAGGAAATACTGGATACTGAGG
Source organism: Sardinella longiceps (assembly GCA_027497455.2). Lineage (NCBI taxonomy): Eukaryota > Metazoa > Chordata > Actinopteri > Clupeiformes > Clupeidae > Sardinella > Sardinella longiceps. The sequence continues at coordinate 13,753 of JAODXP020004166.1, read as the reverse complement.
GGTCGAGAGGCTATAAAGAAGGAACAGCGTCTTTGTGCAGAATGCCAGAAGTGGAGGGCCCAACCGGTTTTACCCAAGATGTCGGATCTCCCTCCTGCTCGAGTCAGACTGCATCAGCCAGCATTCTTCTCCACTGGTATTGATTGCTTTGGCCCTCTCCAAGTGAAGGTTGGCCGTCGCACGGAGAAGTGCTGGGGCCTGTTGTTTAAATGCTTGACTACCAGAGCTGTCCATATTGAAGTCCTCTCCAGTATTAATACTGACTCCTTCCTGATGGCCCTAAGGAGATTCATCTCACGTCGGGGAAAGCCAATGGAGTTGCTCTCCGATCAGGGTACCAATTTCAAGGGAGGACAAAGAGAGCTTCAAGAACCCTTCAAAGATCTGCATCCCCCACTACAGGCCCTGCTTGCAGCCCAGCAGATCAAGTTTTCCTTCAACCCGCCCTGTGCTCCTCACTTCGGGGGGCTTGGGAGCGAGAGATACGGTCAATCAAGACTGCCCTGTATGCCAGCGTCGGCTCTCAGCTGGTATCCCTTGAAGTCCTGAACACTACCCTAATAGAGATTGAGGGAATCTTGAACTCTAAGCCATTAGGGTATGTGTCCTCAGATGTTGCTGACATAGACCCAGTCACCCCCAATCTTTTGTTGATGGGGCGGCTGGATCCGTCCCTACCTCAGGTGATGTACCATGATTCAGAGGTGCTGAGCCGAAGACCCTGGAGAGTATGCCAAGTGTTGGCTGATCGTTTCTGGACGCAGTTTCTCCGGCACTACTTGCCCACATTGCAGACGCGATCCAAATGGCAAGCTGACACATCTCCTCTCCAGTTGGGGACAGTGGTGATGATCATCGACCCACAACTTCCTAGGGCATCATGGCCTGTGGGAGAGATTGTAAAGGTCATGCCTGGAGCCGATGGACTGATCCGCACAGCAGAGGTTCGGATAAAGGACCGCACCTATGTGAGACCTGTCAGTCGACTCATCCGATTGCCAGCTGTTCCTGAGGACACAGACCAGCAATGAAGATCCGCAAATACGCCGTACGTATTTGGGGGCGGCTGTTGTGAAGATCAGAGACTTTGCTATACAGCAACCCTAGAGGCCAGGTGGAAAATAACCATTTGGAAGATTCTAGTTGCTGGTGTGGACCACATGGCAGATTGCTGCTCCTGTTGAATTGTTTGTGTGCTGTATTTCTGTGTTCGTGTGCGTCCTTGAAAGTAAGTTTGGGACTGGGAATTGTATGTTGGTTAATTACTGTCAAATAGGTGATGTTTATTGCAATTTATTTGAATTAGAAACATGTGCTATATAGAAAGCAACTGTTATTAGCAGGGGAATTAAGCTAGTGCTAGTTCTAAGCTATCATTCAATTGATGTGCTTGCTATTATGCTAGTGCTAGGGCTATGCTATGATTCTATGTATGTATGCTATGACTCTATGTTGCTATTGTACTCATGCTATCGAGCTAGCTGTGTGTTTATTTGGTTTAGCTCCACTGCACACATGTAATGACAGTTAGCTGCAATGTTAGTTAGCTGTAATGTTGTTAGCTACAGCATGTGCTGCATGTCAAATGGTAGCTTGTGTTAGCTATATTGTGTGATTTAATGGTACAGCATACTTGTACATGTCATGTTACTGATACTAGCCTTTCTGCTTGTTGCAGAAACCACACACACACACATAATACCATGATTAATCAGTCACGCAAACTTGTGGAAAAATAAAGAAGTTTATGACGCCATCTGGCCTGCATTCTGACCGATGCTTACTCAGTGGTTGAATATCCTCTAATTAGTACTGAATAATTTGGCCTGCTCCAATACAACTGGATCATGAGATAAGACGGTGCAGATCCAGTGAGAGTACTGTATATCAGAGTAAGGGAGTCATTAAATCCACTTGAATACTAATTAAATCAATCCTTGTTGGCCTCCTATTGCAGACAGTAATCAGGGCTAGCCCAAGCCTTTAAGGGGCCCTAAGCAGAATTTCATTCAGGGCCCCCCTTCCCGCCTTAGCACCAGATACACTGTGTGCAACCTACCCTATCGTCAACATTGAAGCTTACATCATACGGGTGTCATTCTGGCGATTGCTTTTAACCTTTCAAGAGTACCAAATTCACAAAAATGTTCTAATTATTTTAATAAATAAATTGACTAACTTAATGTTGGAAGACTACGCGGTTTTTTTGTACATTATCTCAGTGCCTAAGTGCCCACGTAGTTCAAGTATGCCTTGGGCTGGCTCTGTTAGTAATTAGTAGTAGTAGTAGTAGTAGTAGTAGTAGTAGTAGGCCTACAGCAGTACTGTTGTTTTGTTCTTGTAATGAATGAATGAATAAACAAATTTATGAAGAAAATTATCTTTATCAAGTTTAATTAAAAGCAAGTGTAACAAATAATATTACTAAACTTCTATCAAAACTTGCATATGTTATTGTGTAAGATCGATAACTATCTATCAAGGCACTACATACAAGTGGATGTATTACCAAAAAGGCAGAAAGACCTCGAAATTAAACAATAAATAAAGGTAGAGAAGACATCTTAATTAAGAAACAAAAAAAAGGAAATTATGAAGAGGGGCTCAGCTCAGCCAATCCCGTACAACCTCTTTGTTTTCTGAAACCCATTTGATGTTGGACTTTGTTCTCTCAATAGACTGTTCCAGGGCCAGGGTGCCAGAGCCAAAGCCCACATCAGCATAGTCCTGCTTGAACTGCTCGAGCTGTGAGAGGAAGAGACGGGATGGCAATTACAATATAAAATTAAAACATATCATGTTATGTAACCTGCTTATTTAACCTGGATTACCTGTTTCAGTTCAAATTCTGTAGAAAATCTCTTGGTCACACCATTGATCAGATTTGAGAAAGAGAAGGATCCACCTCCATACCTGAAACATGACAAGAAATCTTATCAAGTCTTCATCTTGCATGTGGATTAAGACTGCATGTTACACACTTAATTTACGGTAAACCTTTAAACTTTTCGTAACAACTGAAGACTTCCACTCACTCATTGAAAATGTTTAGCCAGTTGGCCCTCATGAAGTCCCAAGCCAGAGGCTGTCCAACCACATTATTGGCAATGTAGACAATAGTAGAGGTGACATCCTGTTTGCGAATCTTGTATGGGTCTAAGGTGTACTCCAGGTACCTAGGCAGAAAATACTCCATTAAAAGACAAGCAGAAAAATACTTGTAAAAAGTATGGCAGGTGTGGGAACTGTAAGTGGTACATCCATAAATTAGCATCCTCAACAAAGGTGGGCAAACTAAGGCCCGAGGGCCACATTGGACTATTTAATCCAGCCTGTGGAGCTTTCCCAAAACAGAACATTTTCTCAGTCAGGATGAATTAGATTATAGGCTTGATTTTTCATTTTTTTTGTATTCATGAAATACAAATTCCCTTTTTAACCCTGCATGTTAACTTGTCCTCTCAAGAAACTGGGGTTACTGTTTCGAGATTTGCCGGCATCAACCCCCATCAACAGGTTGACTGTTCACACATCAGTCAAAATCTAAAACTCAATGTGGCCCTTCAGCCAAAATAATTGCCCACCCCTGATCTACAATGTTCAAGCTTATTACTGATCTTATTATTAAGGTTGTTTATAGAGTTGTCAATGACGTTTTCAGCAACATAAAGGACTGGAGTAGAGGAGTGGAGTAGAAGTAAAAGTACCATATAAAAAATGACTTAGAAGTGGAAGTGTTCTTTAAAAACCATACTTAAGTGGAAGTACAAAAGTATTCAAAATGTTTTGTAGGCCTACTTAAGTATTGCAAGTAAAAGTATTTTAAAAATTGCTACTGAAGTACTGAAAGTAAAAGTAGAAGTACTGTGTATATTAACATAAAGCAGTCAAGTTTGAATATCATTTGTTTTACATTTATTTGGCCGAAATAGTCTGTTTCGCCATGGACTCAAAGTAGGGCCAGGGATGGTCACCACCATTTCCCTCACTACAATCATTGGAAGTTAAAGAACTTGGTGTTCTTCTTCCGTCTCGAAATGGAGCGGCAGACTGACCCTTGCTAATCGTTCCCAATTGACTGCATTCAGTACTGCGAAAGGTCAGAGGGGAGCATGATGTCTCTTATACTGCTTGAATCGGCCAATAATGATAATGAAAACCTGGTGATGGTCTGGTCTGGCAATGATAGGCTATCATTGGATGTGGTATGATTTCTGACATTTTTTTTATAAAAGTAACGAGTAACTAATCAGCACATCAAAAATGTAACAAAGTAGAAGTATTAAATTCATAAAAAAATGTGGTGAAGTAAAAGTGGAAAAAAAGAATACACCAGTAAAGTACAGATTACACATTTTAGTACTTAAGTAGGCTACTGAAGTAGTTCTATTTTGTTACTATACATCTCTGATTATTCCACCGTGAATCTCGTTACCATTTCATTTGGCTTGTGATCTGTGCTTGCACTCGCTCTCACACAGGAGCACAGCCGAGCACAGCACACAGTGCAGATTACGCCCACCTGTCACTCATCAACCAATCACCGATGTAAATGCAAGCAGGCTTGTGCATGAGAGCTGACGTCAAGCATAGCAACGCAGCTTTTATTTTACGCAGCTTTTATTTTAGCCTAAGAGTTGCCTTTTATCCTAGCTAAAAGTAGGTCTCAGAGGCATTGTGAATTACTTTTAAGAAATAACTCCTACATAAAAACTTTTAGTGCAGTTAAGGAGTACTCCTAGAGTTAAGATAAGAATCTTTGAGAATACGGCCCGTATATGCACTGCAGGCCATGGCCACAGGAGGGAACTTCACCTGTTCAGGAGCCAAGGCTGTGTGGCACATGCCAGTGCGGCCCGGAGTTTGTCCTTCTCAATGGCGTCGGTGGACTCGATAAATTTCTGCCAGGCGAAGTCCCACTCCTCCGCACCACCAGCGGCAATGGCACTGCAGTAGGCTGCAGACCTGAGGTTGGGATGGATCCTGAGGAGGGTTAAAATAACAGAAACTTAGAGTTCATGTGAGTTCTCTGCATGGATCTCTATGACAAACCTAAGCTCCAAGTTACACACACCCAAGTCTACACATACAAATCTAAATCTACACAGTTGTGTAAGCTTGGTGGTTGTAATCTTTATTGACACACATCTCATCATAGTTAACTTGCACCATTCAAAAGTTCCGTTGACTGCGTTTGTGCATAATTTGGCAACCTTTCAGCTGAAGAAAATAATATTTCTTGGTGGAGGAGTTGATGCATAGGTATAAATCATCATTTATCTCATGAAACTGTGCAATGTGTGGTAGCAGTTTTATAAAAGCTATAAGCCCTTGAGTCTGTTCTAAAATGTTAATAGAACATAGGCTCTCAAAGTGCGGCCCGGGGCCAATGGCGGCCCGTGATCTACAGAAACATTTTCAAAACTTCGAAAACCCCTGATATAGAACAAATGAGGGGCTTATTGCTGAATACTGCCACAAGTACTCCTGTAATGGTAAGTTAAATCAGTAGAAAAAAAACGAATCACTCACGGGTTGTTCTGTGGGTTGGTCATCCAACTGCTGTACCATCCCTCGACCATGGTGGTGCAGGCTTGAATACCAGTACTACAGGCCATCCTTAGGGCATTCGCCTGGTTGTACCTGCATAAACCAGCCATTAGCATTCTGTCATCAGTGCCAACTGAACTGTAGGAGTTATTTCATAATTCACACTTATTTCTCAGGAATGACAGAACACCTACTGGTCTGTGTGTCGTTTCGGTACTGTATTCCAGTTGTAGTAATGAAAGAGGGACAAAACTTTTAATCTCATGTAATTCTGAGGATGAGGCAGAATACATCATTTGGTCAAAAAATCTATTTAATTTGATTGACATTGGCCATGATATGACCTCATATAACATATTGCGGTAACACTTTGCGGTAAGGGTACATGAATTATCATGAATTCATGCATGATTTCATTCATGATTCATTCGTGATTCATGCATTACTTCATCTCTGAATATCTAATGACTCATCAGGTATTAGCATGAATTCATTGTTTATCATTAATGACCTCCTGCTGAAATAGCAGATGATCTTAAGCATTAATTACTCTGGGTACATCATCATGAGTCATGACTAATTACACATGATCATGATGTTTTTGTTCAAAAGAATTTGATATAATTTGATATAATAAAAGTACTTATTTAGCCTACTTTGGCCTTGTCATACGCCACGTCAACTAAATTTTACCAATTTGAGCATGTCAACACTTTAGTTGAGGGGGCACAAACATGATGAATTCATCATGATCATGCTAATAATCATGACTCATGCTAATTAATCATGACTCATGATGATGTACCCAGAGTAACTAATACTTAAGATCATGTGCTATTTCAGCAGGAGGTCATTAATGACAAACAATGAATTCATGTTAATTCCTGATAACTCAGATGAAGTAATGCATGAATCATGAATTTATCATGAATGATTTCATGCATGAATTCATGATAATTCATGTACCCTTACCGCAAAGTGTTACCCATATTGTCGACAATAATGTGACTGGATGAAGATCATCTGTACAAAATTTTGAGAAAAATGTATACAATTATTATAGCAAATATAGTTTGCAAATAAATCAGTTCAAATCAGCCCTTCAATAGTTAAATGTGGTGCTCAATGGGTAAGGAATCACATTTGATAGACTGGCAGGTTTCTATTGTTCTTAAATCGCTCCAAAGGTCTCCCCCAAGGATAATATATTGACATCATGATGTACAGTAAGTATGTAGTGTTGCTTTTGCTATTATTAGTACAACATTCTTTGTGTGTGCAGCACTTGAGAAGTAGTCTGTGCTTCTCAAGACAACCTGTGGGCGGCCCTCATGGTTTTACTGGGTGGCCCTTTGGCTTGTTCTGTAGGCCTACTGTGTTCAAAGTCCAAACTGTGCTAGTAAACTACTGCTTTTTCATTTTTGCTTGTGTTAGTTTTAATTTGAATATCCTTATGAGGAAATATATAATTTCAAATAGCATTAGCATGTGTTGAAATAAAACAAAAAGATAAATATGATGTTCATAAAATCCATCAGATGAATCCACTCACTGTGATAGTAGGCTATAGTAAATTGTAGGTACTACTAACCTGCAGTAGGCCGTAGATCTCAGTGCGATCGAACATCAAGTAGAAAAAGTCCAGGTTATCCAGAGCAGACTTCCAGGGCATGTATTCTCTCTCTTTGTCCAGATACACGGTCATTTGTAGAGCTAGTGTGGTGGGCACCAGTTTTGCTCTACAAATATTAAAAAAAATAGGACTGCAATGTGAAATAGTATTTATATGTGATTTCAGAAATCATAAAGATTCCTGACTGAATTACAGTATACGCACACCCCACTGGTAACACTGACCTAGCGAAATTGAATGCATCATCAATGAGTTGGGCTCTACTTATCACTGGGATTGCCTGGACAAGAAGCAGTAGAGATGTTATCATGGCATTTTCCTCAGTCAGTTTCTCACACTACCCAGTTTTCTAGGTTTTTGTAACAACTTACGCCATGAGCGACGATGAGTTGTTCACGAATCCTTGCGTAGTTTCCAGTATCATATTTGACTCTGTAATATCCTGCTACATTGAAGTTGACCAGCAGCCAGTCTTTGACACCAACTTGGTTGACCTTAAGTTCTTCTCTAATCTCTATAAACCGTGAAGAATACACATATTATTGATTTTAAACCCCGTTGTCTTTGCATTTGTTTCTTTCTTAACATACTAAATCATGGTTGTACTACCTGATTTCCCAAGCAGCCAAAACTCTTGTACAGTAAGACTGCCAGTCTTCTTCCAAGTGATAGGAACATACCATTCATAACTGTGAGACAAGAGAGATGCAATCACCAAATACAGATCTTTGAAAGGAAGTCAGTGGTCGATATCGCAGTCAGCAGCTGAAACACATACTTAAACTCAGAGGGTCTGTCCACCACAGAGTCTGGGTCCAGCAAGAAGTGTTGCTGGGTTACAGATCCCGTCCCGGCATCTACAGAAACCACAGGAAAGCCCATCTGGAGGACCCAGCGGTTCATGATTTCATGGACTGTGGCTGGCAAACGTGCAGAGGTCCCAGTCTTCTCAGCAGCCTGCAAAACAACAACAAATGTTGGAGGAAGGAGAGCTTCCAAAAGTGTTGGTAGAAAACATCACACAAGCTGACACTGCTCTTACTTAGTTATGCTTCCTTACCGTGAGTCAAGTTTGAAACACCCATTCCAAGTGACTCATTACATAACATAACTTTATTTTTTATTTTTTTTGCAAACCCTAAGGGGAATAAAGTTACAACTTGTCTAACCTTGTGTGAACAACTTTAAGCATTAAAACTTAAGCCACTTACTGATGTAATTTGACCGATAGTGTATAGGGGGTCAGCTCTATGTTCCCACAGCTCTTTGTTCCCACAGCTCTATGTTCCCACAGCCCTATGTTCCCACATTTGTTAGGAATTTTTATTTTTGACAGAATTTTTGGAAATTAGGCCCTATGTTCCCACAGCCCTATGTTCCCACATTTCTTAGGAAATTTGGGAAATTGGGCCCTATGTTCCCACAGCCCCGCATGCTCTCACATTACAAAGATTTTATTTCAAAAGACCCTATTTTCCCACAGCAATATGTTCCGATAAGGGCATGTTTACACCAACACAGGTAATATCCATTTAGCCCTTCCGTTCACATTAGAATGGAGGATTCTGAAAACTGATTCCAAAAATGATTGCTGAGATCGATTTAAAAAATGATCGCTGAGGTGGATGAATATAAAATCGTTGTGGAATGTGGATGCAAAACTAAACCCCACTATCTGGAAAGCACCATTGAGGGCAAATAATACCAAAGATCGAATCTTGCTTGAACTTACATGTACAGTACATAGGGGGTCTACCAGGCAGGGGTAGAAATGTGGGACTATAGTACCTGACTTTGAAGAAAGAAAAAAAAAACTCTTAGAAATGTGAGAATATAGGACTGTGGGAACATAGAGCTGTGGGAACATAGGGCTGTGGGAACATAGAGCTGTGGGAACATAGAGTTGTGGGAACATAGACATGCTCCCGTGTATAGCACAGTACTTACAGCTTGCATGTGGTCCCACAGGTCCGTGTAGATGGTGTTACCGAAGGCAAACTCGTTGAGGTAGGACTGGGGGCACAAACGGATGGGGATGAGAGACATGTACAGTATGAAAGGTTTTCATTTTTAGCCAATTCTTTGTTATTGTACTCTACTGTTTGTATTGTACATTGCTTTGGAAAAAGAGTCTGTATAGTACCAGTAAACATAAACATCAGAGGTGCGTTCAAATTCGCCTAACATAGCGAACGTTCGCTACCATACACTCTTAGAATTGGAGGAGCCTCGAGGCACCTTTTGGGGTTCCTCACCATTGCCACTGTGGAGGAACCTTTCCTGTTCAGATAGGTTCCTCGAGGAACCCTCTGTAAAAGGTTCCTCCAAGAACCCCTTGAAAAGGTGCCTCAAAGACCCCTATAGGTTCCTCCAAGAACCCCTTGAAAAGGTTCCTCAAAGACCCCTGAGGTTTATTTGTTTTATTTTTATTATTTTATAGGCTAATAATAATAATAATAATAATACACAAATAGGCATAATATTTTATTTTATTGATACAGCAACATGTTACATTTCAAGCAAATAACAACAAATACCATATTAGTATAACATACCCAATATGTCCATGTAACTGTTATAAAATGTAGACCATTGAATCTTTATGGTTTACAAAATGAGAAGCAGAGAGTAATAAACAGAGGATGTTTGGAGGAGTTTGAACATACTGTAAAGGTCTATTGTACACAGTCATTTTAGTTGTAAGATTTGGGATTTTAGGACGTAGGCCTACTAAACATTTAATTGTTAAAAATACAAACACATTTTTTTGCAGATAGAGAGAGCGCCAGTAAGCTACAGACAGTGTGTGACAGAGACGACAGTTTAGACAATGCAGCATTCCTTAAAAAAAAAAAAAATAGTTAGCCATTTTGCTGACTGTGGGGGTGAGTCCAGACGAACACCAAAAGCCTCTAGGAAGGGGTTGCCGGTACTAGGTCAGGGGTCAAAACCTCTGGGTCCTAGGGAAGACAGAAAACTTACATTAAACTTCTGAGGCATTTCAAAACAGAACTTTAACCAAATAAAAACAAACCACACCTTGTTAATGACGTATAGGGCATTTGGATCCTCCCTCTAATAGATATGATAGAAGTAATGTTGCGAGGATCACTTGAAGACCTAAAAATAACATGGAAATAACATTAGAGATACAACACTAACTACAGACCACAACTCTAATTCAGTAACCACAGAAAGGTGGTAATGGTACCTTTTCAGCCTCCTTGTACATCAGAAAAAGATCCCGGCCCATGGACTGGTGACTGAATTCTTCTAAGACTTCCATTGCAACAGGTTCCATTGCGAGGATCACTTGAAGACCTAAAAATAATGTAGCAATAACATTAGAGATACAACACTAACTGCAAACCAGAGAGGCCTGAATACATCATCATAATTTAATGTGTCTTTATGGATATATTTGTGTTTTACCAAGATGGAAAGGTGGATATGTTCAACTTTGGATGTATAACGATAGTGGAGATTTCCTTACTTGAAATACACCGCCGTTAGCTTGTGCTTTCCTCTCTTTGCTCCAAGGGGATTGACGATCACAAATTCATCAACATAAGCGTAGCCGAATATTGTTGTGATTATAAAGAAGTGTTGCAAGGATCACTTGAAGACCTAAAAATAACATGGAAATAACATTAGTGATACAACACTAACTACAGACAACTCTAAATCAATAACAATAGAAACATGGTAATGGTACCTGTTCGGCCTCCTCATACATCAGAAAAAGATCCCGGTCCATGGACTGTTGACTGAATTCTTCTAAGACTTCCATTGCAACAGGTCCCATTGCGAGGATCACTTGAAGACCTAAAAATAATGTAGCAATAACATTAGAGATACAACACTAACTGCAAACCAGAGAGGCCTGAATACATCATCATAATTTAATGTGTCTTTATGGATATATTTGTGTTTTACCAAGATGGAAAGGTGGATATGTTCAACTTTGGATGTATAACGATAGTGGAGATTTCCTTACTTGAAATACACAGCCGTTAGCTTGTGCTTTCCTCTCTTTGCTCCAAGGGGATTGACGTGATTATAAAGAAGTGTTGCAAGGATCACTTGAAGACCTAAAAATAACATGGAAATAACATTAGTGATACAACACTAACTACAGACAACTCTAAATCAATAACAATAGAAACATGGTAATGGTACCTTTTCGGCCTCCTCATACATCAGAAAAAGATCCCGGTCCATGGACTGTTGACTGAATTCTTCTATGACTCTTCATACTTTTCCCATTTCTGTTATGACATAGTGGTCAACATCAACACTGAGTTGACGTATGGTAGAAGTAGAGTTGTAAGGATCATTTGAAGACCTAAATATAATATGACAATAACATTAGAGACACTAACTGCAGACCACAATATTGATTCAGTAATCATAGAAAGTGGGTAATAGTACCTTCTTGGCCTCTTCATTCATCAGAAAAATATTGCGTCCCATGGAATGGTGACTGAATTCTTCTATGACTTTTCTAGTGACAGGTCCCATTTCTCTTGACATTGTGGTCAACGTCAACATTAAGCTACCGTGTGGTAGAAGTAGTGTTGCGAGGATCACTTGAAGACCTGAAAATAACATGGAAATAACATCAAAGACACAATACTAACTGCACACCACAACTCTAATTCAGTAACCACAGAAAGGTGGTAATGGTACCTTTTCAACCTCCTCGTACATCAGAAAAAGATCCCGGCCCATGGACTGGTGACTGAATTCTTCTAAGACTTTCATTGCAACAGATCCCATTTCTGTTATGATACTGGGGTCAACGTCAACACTGAGCTGATGTATGGTAGAAGTAGTGTTGTGAGGATCACTTGAAGACCTAAAAATAATACAGTATGACAATAACATTAGAGACACTAACTGCAGACCACAATTCTAATTCAGTAACCAGTGTAAGTGGGTAATGGTACCAGTACCTTCTTGGCCTCTTCATTCATCAGAATCATCTGTTTTGACTGTTTTGCAGTCAACGTCAACATTGAGCTATTTCTGCAAGAAGCTTTGCATAAAACACACAAAAAAAAGATAATACATTAAATTCAAGGGGATTTAATTGTCACATAAATTGACATATTGAGTGTATCAGTAGTGAAATTACATTCACCAAACCAACTTACAACATACACACGTTTCACATTATCCAGAGTCAACCAACATCCCAGTTCTTTAAGTGTACAGTGATGTTGACAGCTAGGCTATAACAAAGTTTTGAAGACCTCACTTTTATCATCAGGTCTTTGCTAGGGTGGTGGCCGGTGGGTAACTTGGGAAGCATGTAACAGCAGAGGGAAATCACACAGTACTCCAATTAGGTTAGTTTCCTTGAGAAATCATTATGATTATTACCCTTCCCCTTTTCATGAGATTCACAAATTTACCTCAAATTCAGCAAACGTTCTTGGCTATTTGATTAAAGCCAGTGAGAGATGGTTTAAACTGTCCAGTGTGGAATCTGAATCTGCAAACAAACAGACAAACATACAAAACAAAACAGAAATTAATGTTTAACTTGACAGTCACTGGCAACAAAAATTAACAATAACTGACTAAACTAATTGCATGGCATTCTAAACCATTACACAGCACCAGCATGAAGGCCAGGTATATTGTCTGGCCACAGTGTCAATGGTTTCATCATAAACCTCACTAAGTTTTGTAGGGTAACATGTTGATGACCAACGATACAGTACATTACAGAATAGAATCATAAATTGCAAGATTGCAGACTACATTCATAGGCAGTGGCGACAGCTGTTTCTGTCTGTTTCGCGTTCAGTTTGGCATACAACGCAAACTATGATGGCATTTATGGGTTAATCCTGGGTTAATCTAGCACACCAGGTAGCTTGAAGCCAAGTTTTTCCAAAATTGTCATACCATATCAAAGGCTAACTTTTCGCCAGTTTGTTCCAAACTTATAAACACGTATCAACATAGTCTCCGGAAGAAAACACGTTTGTTATAAAAAATGCTGTCTAAAGACGAACAGTCATGCTATCTACATGTTGCATGACTTACCTGTAACATTAGCTAGCTTTATGGCTAGCAATACGGATTTTAATGTAACGTCGTAAAGGGAATCACAAGTAAATCTAGACATCTCATCTCGATGTCATTCAAGTGAATATCAATAAAATAACAATCGTGATAAACTGAAAATCAGTAAAATATTACCATGAATTGCTAGCGGTTAAATGTAGCTAGCTATCGATTGTGGTAAAGCCTAAATACAACAACGTAGCCTAATGTCAACACTGCCACGCTATGAATTAACATGTAATACTTAAAAGGGCTCCTACTGACTCAATCATTAAGATTAAAAGTACTTAATATTACACTATAAAACTCACCTGCAAGTCGTTTGTTGCAAACTCAGGAGGACCCCCCACAAACTGGCAAAACCAACCGGCGAAATTTGAAATCACCCAGCTCGCGCATGTTGTGGTTCATCCTAGAGGTTCGTCGAGGAACCTCTGACCAACAGGAACTCCAAAAGGTTCTCCCAAGAACCTTCTAGACAGGCAAAGTGCC
>JAODXP020004164.1:35000-36995 GCA_027497455.2 Sardinella longiceps | reverse complement strand
TCTGCTACAGTAGCAGGTCCAGTGTGTGTGTGTGTGTGTGTTTAGCGTGTGGTGAGTGTGTGTGTGTGTTGAGTGTGTGTGTGAGGTGTGTATGATAGCTGTTGTCCTGAGGAGGTCCGGTACTACTCTGCTGCAGAAGCAGGTCCAGTGTGTGTGTGTGTGTGTGTGTGTGTTGTAGCGTGTGGTGAGTGTGTGTGTGTTGAGTGTGTGTGTGAGGTGTGTATGATAGCTGCTGTCCTGAGGAGGTCCGGTGCTACTCTGCTGCAGAAGCAGGTCCAGTGTGTGTGTGTGTGTGTGTGTGTGTGTGTGTGTGTGTGTGTGTGTGTGTGTTTAGCGTGTGGTGAGTGTGTGTGTGTTGAGTGTGTGTGTGAGGTGTGTATGATAGCTGCTGTCCTGAGGATGTCCAGTACTACTCTGCTACAGTAGCAGGTCCAGTGTGTGTGTGTGTGTGTGTTTAGCGTGTGGTGAGTGTGTGTGTGTTGAGTGTGTGTGTGAGGTGTGTATGATAGCTGCTGTCCTGAGGAGGTCCGGTGCTACTCTGCTGCAGAAGCAGGTCCAGTTCTGCTCTATAGCGCCCCCCTGGTCCAGTGGTGGTGGGGGGCGGTACTGCAGGAGGCAGACACAGTGTGATGTCACTGTCCCAGTCCGACTCGGACGAACCCCACTCACCCCACCGCTCCTCCAGACGCACACGCCGCACTGGGGGTGTGTGAGTGTGTGTGTGTGTGTTTGTACGTGTGTGTGAGGGTGTGTGTGGGGAGAGTGTGGGCGGACTGCTTGGGCAGCGGTGATGTGTCTTTGTGGGCGTGTCATACAGGAAGTACGGGTAGAGCAGTGGAGGTCCTGCATCAGACGCACAGGAAGCTGTCATAGACAGACAGGATGTCGTCATAGCTTCTTCCTGCAGATCAGGTGGAGGGGTTGGAGGAGGGGTTGGTCCCTTGGAGGCGGTTCTTCGTCTCTTTGGCACTGGGTTAGAACACTCTGACTGGTTACGTTTTCGTAGGCCAATGACATCACACTCCTGTTGGTATGGCAACAGCACTGGGGGCTCTGTCCAATCAGAGTTCAGAGTGCATCTAGACACGCCCTCCTCGAGATCCAACCCCTCCGTAGAGTGCTGCTGATTCACCAAACACAGATTACTGGAGTGGGGGTGGCTTACAGTTAGCTCCTCCTTCTGGGTGTGGTTTAGGATTAGCTCCTCCTCTTGCTGCGGAGTTAAGTCCTGTTTCACCAAACACATCTCCGCAGCTAAGGAGGGGGCGTGGTCTGTATTACTGGAATGGGTGTGGTTTATAGTTAGTTCCTCCTCCTGCTGTCTGGAGTGGGAGTGGCTTAGAGTTGGCTCCTCCTCCTGACAGTGCTGTTTCACCAAACACATCTCCACAGATGAGGAGAGGCCTGTGCATCCGCCTGGTTCATCACCGCTGTGTGTGTGTGTGAGGGTGTGTGTGTGTGTGTGCATGTCACCGCTGTGTGTGTGTGTGAGGGTGTGAGTACGTGTTGGTATATCTTCGCTGTGTGTTGGCATGTCACTGCTGAGTGTGTCTGCAAGTGTGTGTGTATGTGTGTGCACTTGTGTGAGCGTGTGCGTCTGTGTGTGTGTTGGCATGTCAGTATTGTTTGTGTGTGTGGGTATGTGTGTATCTATGTGCATATCTGTGAGTGTGTGTGTTGGCATGTGATCACTGTGTGCCTGTGTGAGCGTGTCTGCCTTAGCCAGAATCTCTGAGTGGAGAGTGTGTGCGTCTAACTGCATGTCTTCACTGTGTGTGTTTGTGATTGTGTGTGTATGCGTGTGCATGTCTGTGAGTGTGTGTGTTGGGATGTCAGCGCTGTCCGTGTGCGTGTCTGTGAGTGTGTGCGTATGTGTGTGCATGTCAGTGCTGTGTGTGTCTGTGAGAGTCTGTGTGTGAGTTGGCATGTCAGTATTGTGCGTGTCTGTGAGTGTGTGTATCTGTGTCTGCGTGTGCATGTCAGTATTGTGTGTGT
>JAODXP020004164.1:15000-27500 GCA_027497455.2 Sardinella longiceps | reverse complement strand
TTTAGCTCCACCCACAGGAAGCAGAGTCTTCTGTCCCTCTGTGTGGCCCGTCACGACCAAACTCACATCTCTATTCAGGAAGGCTTCCATGCTCTAAACCACACACACACACACACACACACACACACACACACACACACACACACACACACACACACACCTCTATTTAAGAAGGCCTACATAGTTCAAACAATCTGGACAGCACTACACAAGCTGCATCATAGGCTGGTTTATTTGTTTCACATCATTAATAATGATTCATTATACTTCTACTGCTTCTTACAGTTTACCAAAGACGTGTTGTTTCATATAGCCTATGACCGTTAATGTTAATCATTTTGGGTGGCTATGATTTCTACTTCAATGCAGAAGTGGGCTGGTCTTGCACAGAAAATAAGCGCGTTCGTGTTCAGAGTCGGTACGGCTACAGGCTGTAGCCAGAGCCAGCGAGATCTACGGAAATACGTCGGTGGGAGTGGAAAAGCATGGGGGACAAGGTGGACAACACAGCTGCAGCTGGCTGTAGCCAAACAACACGTGAACATGGACGTGATGTCAGGAGATATCGCAGAAGTTTGTTTACACCGAAAACAGCTTGAATCCCCTCATTTCATCATTAAAATGAACGTGATAACTGGCGAAATAAATCATATAATGTTGCTTAATAAATTATTGTTGCAATGCAAGAGTAACAGAGTTGTGTTTGAAGGCGTTTTGTAAAAAATAGTAATGTGGTATGAAATGCTTATTCGAGATGGCTTTTTGACTTAAACCAAGCCATGCTGGAGAGCAATAAGGCTAGTTCATTGGGCAAAACTTGCATACTGCTTAGCAGCAGCTCATTCAAATAAGCCCATTTTCAGTGAGTACAACGTGGTGGGTGTCATATTTGTCATGAGGAGTTTCAAACCAATCGGAATAATGAGTTACGTCATGGGGGCGGGATGCATCCTCTTACAGCCGAGAAAAAGGAGATGCGGGTTTCGGCTGCAGGCGCCTTGATACCGCGAGTTTTGAGTGACGTGCTGTGGGCGTATTTTGGTGACGCATTCACAAGCTTGGTGAAGTCAGCCGGAAGTCGAACACCGCGTCTAACCACAATGCATCGCTTGGCTGCAGCCGGCTGCAGGCGGCTTTACATCTCAAACACGCCTATTGTCCTTGTTCCACACAGTCTACCATATCATTGCATTGCATCATATTAACTAGAAAAGTACTCAGAGAGCGCAGACCTCCGCCAAGACAATGTGGTCACTGATGGTGTTCTGGATCACCGATCGCCACCAAAATCTAATCAGTTCTTACTTCTCCCAATACAAGCGTTGTCCGAATCTGTGCAGTAGTTTTCGAGTTATCTTGTAAACAGACACACACACAGACACATTCACACACAGACACACACAAGCCAAGCAAAACATAACCTCCTTGGCGGAGGTAATTAAAATGTTTTGGCCGGTAGCCTAAAGGTTGTTTGCATTAAATTCAAGTAGCAGTCGTGATGGATGCATTGTAACCTAGGATAGATGAGAAAAACAAATTTGCAATAGCTAAGCAATATCCTCATAATCTTCTCTTGATTTCTCCAACATGAAAATGCTTTATTGAACCATTCCGTCATATCAAGGATTCACGGGTGCCTCGTTTACCGATAGTTATGGAAAAAATTTTCTCAATCTTGAAAAACATCTTTTTCTGAGAACTCTAAATAGGGGGTCATTACATCTTTAATCTCGACGCAGCCTAATTCAGCGCAGATCTTCTTGACCCTCTCCTGCGGTGGTACGTGAGGAGGAAATTGTGGAAAGTTAAAATGATACCTTAGGCTAAGCTATTTCCTAAGTGCAATTATGATTTTTATCATTTTCATGTAAGCAATACAAGTTTTACATTGATGTTCCTATAGGCTGCGCTTTATGACCTGTGTCATACAGGACAGGGCTGTGTGTGTGTGTGTGTGTGTGTGTGTGTGTGTGCGTGTGTGTGTGTCTTACCAGGCTAGGGCTGTATATGTGTGAGTGTGTTTCATACGGTGTGTCTATTTAGGCAATACTAGTTTTACATTTGATGTTCCTGTTCGCTGTTTTTCATGGCCTTCAGAAATGCTTAAAAACAGGGAGAGAGAAAAGTGTATCGTCTGTCAAACCTAGACTACGATTGCGTGGGCCAGCTGTCAATCAGTTTGGGCCCAGGCCCAACCCTAAATCTGCACCTGTCAGTCACAGACAGCCTCACATGGACTCAGAACACCACAAACATCACCAAGAAAGCCCTGCAATGTCTCTACCATCTGCGGAAGCTATGAAAAGCCCACCTCCCCTCCCCATCCTGACCACCTTTTGCAGAGGGACCATTGCGAGTGCCATCAGCAGTGCCTTTACAGCATGGTAACTGCACTGCTGCAGAATGAAAGGCCCTGCTTTCTGACTGCTTTGTGCCCCATGGCTGTCAAATTAAATTCTCCATCACTAAGTAACACACACACACACACACACACACCTCCCCCGGCATTTCAACTCACCCCTCCGAGGCGTCTGATGGCATCCGTGAGGGCTGCGGCGTGGCGGCTCTTCACCGCGTGCAGATAAACCGACTTCCCCTCCAGAGGGCGCGCGCCAGTCCCGGGCCCCAGGCTGCCCAGCAGCTCGTGCAGGCGCGAGGAGGACCGCTTCATCGCGTCGTGTGTTTTGTTTTTGCTTCTCTTCACTCCATATGGAGATGGACTCCCCCGGGCTGAAACGGTCATCATGCATGTTTGAATTAGATATAGCTCCAACAAGATCGACGCAACAGGCCAAAGAAACACTACACCCATTTCCTATTTAAAGTTACCTATTATATTATATGCGGCTAATTCCAATAACACTGGCCAGTATTTCCACCCGAAATGCAGGCTGTAGATGCCCGTGTTTTCTCTTGTTAAAAGACATTTTCTATCACTACCTAGGAGAAACGCTTTTAAAATATGCAGCCCGCAATTAAAATGCATGCATACGTTTTAAATGATAGAGCAATTTGAATCAATATCTATGCATGCCTATCGTGACATAATTGCATCCCAAAAAGGCACAGGATAAGAAACTGACATAAGCGTTAGCTAGCCTAACTCTGAAATGTAGCCTAGCTAATGTTATCTGGAAAACTCCAGTATTGTTAACATTAACCTGGTGCCTCCCCCTCCACAAAGACATCTATCAGTTGGTCGACGACTAATAGTATTGCCATTTAATGTATGCTTTACCAGCAGGAAGCATTTCCCAAAGATAGCTGTGACTGTAACGCTAATGCCAGCTAAATTGCCAAATAAAGTCTCAGTCAAGCCATAATTTCCCCAATCAAAACCTACCTTGTAAACTCCGAAGATCGCACACACACACGCTGAGAGGGCAAATGTGGAGTCAGCTTGCAAACCAACCTGCTCACTCGCACAGAAGAATCATAAATATTGAAACATTCTGTTGTCTCAAAAGCTCTATGTGTTTGCGAAGGCAAATTCCCGCAAACTTTCAGCTTCTTTCTTTCAAACCACCCTCCACTCAACATCCGGGACACTGCATACACTACGGCGAGTCGAACGGGACAATCCTCTACAACAGGGGTCGGGAACCTTTTTGGCAGAGAGAGCCATGAACGGCACATATTTTAAAATTTATTTCCATGAGAGCCATACAATATACAGGCATGTCTTTTATTCGTTAATTTATCTTGTCTTTATTCGAAAAGTAATCAAAAAGTTCAGAAAAAAGGGTGTTTTGGCATACTCCTCAACTGTGAATTTCTCACAATTGCTATTCAAGTCACCTTGGACTGAAATAGATAGATGAATGGATTGAAATAGGCCTACATGAGAATGTTTTATATTTTTAACGTTATTATTCTTTTTATTAAAGATTTGTCTGCGAGCCAGATGCAACCACCAAAAGAGCCACATCTGGCTCCCGAGCCATAGGTTCCCTACCCCTGCTCTACAATTTCTGTGGTTTTGCAGCTTGCACTTCTCGATGTTTCATCCAGCCAATGAAAACAGCTACATTTTCTCTCTGGTTAGGACTTCTCTACTCTTTAAATATTTTACTTTACTACATACATACAAAGAAAAACGTTAACAAATACTGTCACCATCATGTAATCAGATAGTAGTCTCATGTAACACACTGCTATAATAGATGTAGGCCTAACACACTGCTATGATAGAATAATACTTGAGTATTATTCTATCATATCAGAATGAATACTCAGGGTTACTTGACGGACCCTCTTTCTATCTATTTCTCTATCTATCCATCCGCCCTATCTGTTGTTGAATGTTACATCCTCTCACTGTCACAAGGTGGAGCCATCTCACCCTTAGACCGACAGTTGATCACACACACTCTCTCTCCCTCCCTGTCTCATGTGTGAGCGGTACACTGATAACCAGGCTCACAATGTTATTTTCCCGCCCCACCTCCTGTACACACACACACACACACACACACACACACACACACACACACACACACACACACACACACACACACACACTCACTCTCTGTCTTCAGTGTGTGTGTATGGTAGACTGATGGCTAAGCTTACAGTATTATAGTGTTACCACATGGAAATAAATAAACAATCAGTATTTCTCACCATTAGTCCAAAACTGCAGTGGAACCAGATGAATCATTTTTATTTCTTAAAGGGCTTAACCATGCAACTGAACGCCCAACATAACCCCCAACCCCCATCACCACATACTCATTTGGAAAACAAACTCAGAGTTCACACACACACACACATTCACATACAGAGCAAGTGTGTGTATGCACAACAATATCAGTATAGCTCCTAATGTTGAACAGTATTGAAGAAAAAAAAAAAAAAAAAAAAAAAACTATAAAAAATCAGTACACCTTTAGAACAGTGGGTCCCAACCTTCCTGCCTACTATTAATACCACAGTAACACTCAAAAGAGTCAGACTTTTAATATTCTTCCTTCATGCTTGTATGCATGTGTGTATGTGTGTGTGTACTGTATGTATTGTGTATGCGTATGCGTGTGTGTGTGTGTGTGTGTGTGTCACGTGACTGCAAACAGAACTCCAGCTGTCTGGGTAACCTGAGGAAACCCTCACACTACCTCACACAGCTTTAATTAGTGTGTGTGTGTGTGTGTGTGTGTGTGCGTGCGCATGTGTGTGTGGTTGTGTCTGCCTGGGTTAACCTGATTATAACATTACAGAGCTTTAATAATAAGTGTGTGTGTGTGTGTGTGTGTGTGTGTGTGTACCTAGGTAAAGCTGACAACTTTACAAAGCTGGTTAGCTTGCACTAGCTTCACTTCAGATCTACATTGCATATGCTACCTTGAGCACAAACCTCAGATCCAAATAGAAATCTAATAGGAATGAATTAAAATGAATAGAACAAATATTGTTTCTCTTGTCTGGAGGAGGCTAGCTTTATCAGTGGCGTAAGTCTCAAATCCACACTAATGATTTCCCTGGTCTTGAGGAAGCTAGCTTTAGCATTAGCCTCAAATCCACTTGAATAGTTTCCAAAGTCTGGAGGAAGCTAGCTTTAAGAAAGCGCTAGCCTGAAATCCACACCAATGACTTCCCTTGTCTAGAGGAACCTCGCTTTAGGAAAAGCCTTAGCCTAGTCCACAGACTATTTCCCAAGTCTAGAGAAAGTCCACAATAATAGTTTCCCAAACCTGGAGAAAGCTAGCTTTAGCTTTGACTTTAGCGTCTCAAATCCACACTGAGGGTTTCCCCTCATCTGAGCGGTTGCTACTGCTGCTGCAGCTGCCTCTGTCTCCCCGCCCCCCTCCATGTTTAACTCCTCCCACTCGTTCCATCCTCTTCCTGTCCCTTCTGCCTCCTCCCCCTGCATAGCGTTTAGCGTCGTACTGCTCCTCATGCGCCAGGTTGGCTCGGTTCTGCTCGGCGGCCAATTTGGCCTGGCTGCTGAGGTCACTGATTGGCAGCTGCTCCGGCTTCAGGCTGTAACCTGGCGGGGCTAGAGCGTTGCTAGGGGCGACTAGAGTGTTGCTATGGGCAACTATAGCGTTGCTATGTGCGGAGCCCCAGAAGGGGTAGCTTCCGTAGCCGCCCCCCCCTGCCTCACTGATGGGAGCCCCCCCTCGCAGAGGCCCCAAGGCCAGGCTGTTGCTGTTGTTGTTGCCAGGCAGCGGTTGTCGGGGGCGACGCACGTGGAGGATGTCGAGTATGGAGCCGAGGCCGAGGTGAAGCATCTCCCACAGGTTGAGCGCCAGGCACAGCAGAGACACGCCGTACATGATGAGCAGGAAGATGGTCTTCTCTGTGGGCCTCGAGATGAAGCAGTTCACCGCGTGGGGACAGGGGGCGCTAGAGCACTCGTAGAGCGTGGGGACGCGCCAGCCGTAGAGGGCGTACTGGCCCAACAGGAAACCTAGCTCCAGTGCAGAGCGCGTCAGCAGCTGCAGCACGTACACGCGCAACAACCCGTCTCTACGGATACGCACCCGTCCATCGTGACGCGCCTTGGCGCCCTCGCTGCGGCCTTCACCATTAGGCTCCTCCTCTTCCTCCTCCGCATCACGTAGCATTGGCTCTTCTTCCTGGTCCTCATCTGACGTCTGAGGCCGACGCCCCCTCTGAGGGCGACGCCCGTCCTCCAGCTGAGCGATCCGATTGGCAGCGAAGCCCAGGTACATGAGAGAGGGCGTGGCCACCAGAATGATCTGGAAGACCCAGAAGCGGACATGCGAGAGCGGGGCGAAGGCGTCGTAACACACATTCTCACAGCCCGGCTGAAGAGTGTTACACACAAACTTGCTCTGCTCGTCGTAGTAGATGCTCTCCCCGCCCACCGCCGTTAGAACGATCCGGAACACGATCAGAACGGTCAGCCAGATCTTCCCCACGAACGTCGAGTGGTTTTGGATCTCATCCAGCAGCCGAGTCAGGAAACTCCAACTCATGACTGATCACACCTGCAGACACACACACACACACACACACACACACACATTAGGAAACTCAGACTCATGACTGTGATCACACCTGCAGAAACACACACACACACACACACACACCACACATTAGGAAACTCCAACTCATGACTGTGATCACACCTGCAGACACACACATAAACACACACACACACACACACACACACACACACACACACATTAGGAAACTCAGACTCATGACTGTGATCACACCTGCAGACACACACAGACACACACTATAACACTATCACAAAAAAATATTTTGTAGTGTGCATATTTTTGTATTTGCAAATTACGAATTACTTCATGAACAAGTATTTGTAGTTTGTAACACTGCTTACATAGTCGGTTGCATTACAATATTAGAGCTGAAAAGTCAGTACAAATGACCGGATCTGATTTTACAAACATATGTCAACATTCATTGGTGAGACACAGTCTCTCTCTCTCCCTCTTTCTTTCTCTCTCCCTCCCTCTCTCTCTCTTTCTCTCTCTCTCTCGAACCTAGAAAACTCCCAACAGACCCAAGACAAATAAGCACAGTCTGTGTGTGTGTGTGTGTGTGTGTGTGTGTGTGTGTTTCTCATTAAATGGAACAGATGGAGTCTACCTGCCTTTAGAACCAGACCAGAGGGGAAGGCTGTACAACGCACACATAAACACACACACACACACACACACACACACACACACACACACACACACACACACACCTGACAAACTGAATGAAGTGCGTTCATGTTTCAGTGTTTCTGAGCTTTGGCTGTGAGAATAAGATCAATGTGTGTAGCTACTGTATGTGTGTGTGTGTGCATGAGGGTGTGTGTGCAGACGTGTGTGTGTGTACGTGCATGATTGTGTGAGTTCCCAAAGGGCTCCAATGCTCTCAAGAGCATTCTTTTTTACCAGCATTTTTGTCCACACACACACGCATAAACAGACACACACACAGACAGACAAACACACACTCCTTCCCAGAATGTTGCCTGCAATAGCAGGAGTGAGTGGGAGAGACTTTTGTACAGTAACACACACACACACACACACACACACACACACACACAGACACACACACACACACAGACACACACACACACACAGACACACACACACACCTCATGATGAAAATGGACTCTATGAATATAACTATGCTTCATGAGTTATGTCTTTTAGTGATGTTTGTAGACATTTTGGGCTGTTTTTGTTTGGTGTGGGGGTTGCGTCATAGCGCGGCAACGGAATATTGACTCTATCCCCTGATTCATGCTGTTACTCTGAAAACTATAGTCAATCTATGTTATCAGGCCTTAACCACTGACTGTACGGGTCAGGTACTACACTACGACCCCGGCAAGTGAAGTTCTTTCATACAGTATATTTTGCTCCTGTTCCCACTCAAGTGGGTTGAGCCCATGAGACGTGGATCTGCCCAAGGTTTCTTCCTAAAAATGAATTATTAGTAAGTGAAGGGAGTTTTTCCGTGCCCTTGTTACTCATGGGTGCTCCCCGTACTGTCTGTAAAGCGCCGTGAGACAAATGTACTGTACCTGTGCACTCTTCAAATTAAATTGAATTGAATTGAATTAGTCAGTCTGTCAGGCAGGCAGGCGTAGAGATGATGGCTACAGCAATAGTTGAGTAGCAGCTTTCACCTAATTCGGTGAGATCTTTACTGAGCTACCCTTTCACAAGAAAGACTAGCCTATAATGGAAAAGCCAACCAAGGAGAAGGGTAAATCCTACCACAGGACTTATAGCAGGAGTTGGTTTCAGCGTAAGTCGTGGCTGACAGGCTGTAGGACAGACAATGCTCTTTTCTGTTTCCCCTGCATCCTTTTTAAAAGTGACAGATTTGACATGGACACAGACTGGACAGACTGATTTAAAACACCTCTCTGAACACATAGCTTAAAGAAAGAACGAACGATCACAAGTTCACATGGAAAAGTATGTCTATGTACACGCTCACTACGTTCACTGTTATGCCCATCAGCTACAGCTGTGAATTTGGTAATGCAGGAAGCAACCTCCCACATCCCACAGATTAGTGCATTTCTTCCGACATGGGGGAATTTGCTTCTTTTTTTACAAAGTCGAGCAAGAGGACTGTAGTGCTAGATGAGGTGGTGGCCCATCGACTTCCAACTGCATCGTCAAAACACGTTGGAACATCAACAGTCGTGCTGTTAACACAAGGATCTGGTGAAGTGTTTTCAGACTATCCGGGACATTGAAGCATTTGACGGCCCTACAAAGAGAGAGGCCGGCGGCTATGTGAGAATGTTGGAAGATGAAGCTTTTTGTTATTTCCTGTCCATGTTTCACAATATCATGCCTCATGTAGACATATCCAGATTCAACTCTTGAAGCAGTGTTGGAAGCCTATCCCTCAGTGGGCAAGTCCAGGCTTAAGACAGAAATGTCCTTGAAGGTCTTCTTTCTTCTACCCCCCCCCCTCCCCCCCAAATTCCTCAATTATTTATTTATTAATTTATTTTTATTGTTGTTTGTCTAGTTTGCCGGTAAAACGCAAATATATTATCAAGTGTTTTAAATGCAAACTTATAAATGAAGATGCATGGGATTGTTGGCGGGTGGGTAAAAGCTACATGTACAGTATAAGATTTTTTTATGTATTCGGTTTATGTCTGTTTTGTACAGAATGATTGTAATGAAAACCTAAAATAAAATATATAGCTATATAAATGAAAACAGAACTGTCCCTGATCTACGAGAACGAGGAGTTCCAGAGCGCTGCAGTGGTGCACTGGCTCTCTACCAGGTTTTGATGGAAAACAACCTTCAAGACACCTTCACCAAAACTGTAAAGGTACCTACAGACCAAAGATCCGCGACGAGATGGGCTGCGACGTTCTAAAAACCTGGACGTTCTAAAACTCTGAAACTGCGATTTGACATGTTGAATCTTTTGCGACGGCAACCTGCGATTATTGATTCACACCGCCGCAACTACAAAGTACTCTCTAAAACCGTCTCATCTCGTCGCGGATCTTCAGTCTGAATTGAGCTTAAGTCTTGTAAACATCCTCATCACCACACCAATGACTTCATCAGAATAAGAGAGGTGCTTCTGTATGTTAAAGAGGATAAAGACTTTCCTTAGAAACACTATGGCACAAGATCAGCTCAACGCTCTTGCTATGCTCTCTGACAAGGGACATCCCTGGTTTCAACACATTGAGAAATTTGCCACACAGAAAGACAGACAAGCAAAGTTCTTCTACAAATAAGAACTCTCCACTCCATTCACTCTCTTATTTCATCTAGCCTACTCTCTCTCTCTCTCACACTCTCTCTCTCTCTCTCTCTCATCTCTCTCTGTGGAGTTTGGACAGAGGAGATTCAAGGAGTAAATCAAGGTGTAAATATATAAATATAAATTTACTGTATATAATAATAAAACCAAACACAAAAACAGCTGCTTTGCCTCTATTGTACAGCATGTGTCTAAATTATTATTTGCGTACTAAAGACAGCATATGTCTAAATTATCATTTGTGTACTAAACATACTGTCTGTTTTTTAAGTATAAAGAGTTAAATGTAAGTGTATGTAAGTTTATGTAAGTACACTCAGCCAATAAAACTGATTCTTATGAGCCTTGGATAAAAACAATAAATAGCCTAAAACACTGGAAAGATGGAACCCTCTCAGCCGTGACTGTGTGAGACTCGGAACACACACAGCACAAGGCTTCTGTTTAAAACAATATTACAAAAATGGGGTTTACTGATAGGCTTAAGATACATTTAACAATATCCAAAAATTAGGTTTACTGATAGGCCTAGGATACATCTAAAACAATATTACAAAAATAGGGTTTACTACTGTAATAAGAAACAGAATATTCCGATTTTCATTCTCAGTTAGCAACATGCTGCAGAAAGCAACTAATGACACTGTGCAACACCCACTAACATATGGCAGTGTGCAGGGTATTAATGTGACAACATGACTAAATGTCAAGATGAACTCATATTCTGTATTTTTTTTAAGGCAAGAAGAAGCCTTAATTTGAAGCCATAAAGATAGAAGCTCTAAATGTCGGGTCATTCACAAAGTTAATGAACCATCGCCAGAATTCTTTGTCATACAGTGTTTTCCTAGCTGCAACATTTTGCTGGTTATTTGGGGTTCTTGTAGGCATTCAAAATAGTGCAGAGACGAGTTCAGAGGTCGCAGCGCTTTCATACAGTATATTTTGCTCCTGTTCCCACTCATCCAGATGGGTGACTTTTATAATGTTTTGCAGCCTTATCTAGAACTAGAGACTAGTTTATTACAATGTCCGCTCATATTCAGAATAGGCCTACTGCTCTGTTGTGTTGTGAATGTAAAAAGAACTTAACTGCAATTCTCTGTGAATTTCATAACACGCTTGTGGCGCAGTGTGTGTGTGTGTGTGTGTGTGTTTGTTAGTCTCTGTCTCCGTCTGCCCGTCTCTCCTGGGTTCTTTCATCTCTCCCTAAAATCTCTTTCTGCCACTCTTTCACTCTCTCTCTCTCTCTCTCACTCTCTCCATCTTTGGCATTCACTCATCTTTCCTCCTGTCTCTCCATCTCTATCTCTCTCCATCTTTCCTCCTCTCTCTCTCTATCTCTGCCCTAACAGATGCACTCCCAGACTACTCCTCTACTCTCATACAGCATGCCACTAACCTTAGGTGAGACTTCTGCTTGTTAAAAATAATAAGGGTAAGTTAGGCTACAGCCCAATTAAAAAAGGTGCATCTTTGTGTGTGTGTGTGTGTGTGTGTGTGTGTGTGTGTGTGTGTGTGTGTGTGTGAGAGAGAGAGAGAGAGAGAGAGAGAGAGAGAGAGAGAGAGAGAGAGAGAGAGAAAGAATCCTCTTCTCTAATTTTGCATTGACAGGTCCAGAGAGAATTAGCAGACTGATCAGATCTCATCATGTTTCTGAGTGACAGCTCTTAAGTAATCCATCTCAGTATGTTACTTCAGTCGAGTCAACTCAAAGCAGTCAGAGTGGAAAGACTAATTAAGACTATGGCCAACCAGGCACATCATCTTCTTCTTACCCCTCTGGATGAACACGTTTTCTAAATCAACATGGACAACTCCGCTACACGCTAGTCCACAGCTTTCGTTGTCATGTGAATTCAGTAAACATATTCTTTGCTTATATTCATTGACATTAGAGTTCGTCGTTTATTTTCGGGGAAATAAATACTACAGTTTTGGAGAACATCACTTCTAATACCCCAAAAGCTCCCACAAGACTGCTAATTTTTTCTCACTAATCTCAGCTAACCATAAAATGAAAGTTTATGTCACGACTAGCAAGCTAGCATGGCAAATAGCAAAAGTTATGTCGACCTTGCTGTAATCAAACTGCTAATACCCCATTTTAAATAGCCTAAAATAGCTTCATAATTGATGATAGCCGGGTGTTAGGGTTAATCACATAGGAAATAGCCTACAATCATATCCCTCTAAAACGTTAATGACAGCAAGACAGCCATAAAACTTTGAAGTGAAAAGAAAACTTACAT
>JAODXP020004164.1:0-10000 GCA_027497455.2 Sardinella longiceps | reverse complement strand
CTGTGTTATGTTTTATTCCATTAATCTCCATTGACACTTTACAACTATACAGTCAAGTTTTAGAGTCACGTTTTATTAAGGAAAAATAAAAGGGTCCATACTCCTATCCTAGTCCTATCCAAAAGTATCTCCTAAGAGGTACATTTAGGAAAAATTAAATCCGTAAGTCATAACTTTAGGAATCTTTAGACTTTTGAGTTATTCTCAAAGAGTAATTCTCAAAGGAATGTAGCACGAAAAGTAGAACCTAAGTTTGGGACAGTTTTAGAGGAAGTCGAGAAGATTTCTAACTCACTTATGGACTGTTTGTTAGTTATTGAAGTGGCTAATGGAAGAGTGTTGGGACATTAGGCTTCTGTTTTTAATGATCTACGGCCAGCTAGCCATATCCTTACTTCAGATTTTTCCTCATGTCCAGGAAACCCAGGATCTTCTTTTATTCATTTCACTCACTCAAGCAAACAAACAAACAACCAAACAAACAAACAAACAAACAAGTCAGCAGGAGGACAGCTCCTTATTGTGGCCGAACACCACACTGCTCCAGTCCCGCTGCAGTCCATCCTCCTCTAGTGGCCGGCCAACCCCAGGACTGAGCCATAATCAGCATCAGGCAGACCTTACTCATAGCACCCTCTAGTGGCCAACCCCAGGACTGAGCCATAATCAGCATCAGGCAGACCTTACTCATAGCACCCTCTAGTGGCCAACCCCAGGACTGAGCCATAATCAGCATCAGGCAGACCTTACTCATAGCACCCTCTAGTGGCCAAACACAACACTGCTCCAGTCCCACTGCAGTCCATCTCCATATTCAGCATCAGGCAGACCTTGCTTACACTGTAATAGTGTCAGAGCTGACTAATGCTGACTGTTAAAAAGGGATAGGCTAACTTGGCTTTGGCCAAAGGTCTGATGTGGCTCACAGTTTGAACTTTTCCCACTTTTGCCACCCAATGAAAACATTCCCACCCACTTGCCAGGCTAGTCAGCTGACTCAAACAAGCCGCTTGCAGGATCTTCTGTGATTGAATGTAGTCAAGGTGAGTCAAAGCCTAGTCTTGTGTGGAGGACTGTGTGCGTGTGTGTGTTTGAGGTAAAGGGATAGATAGTCAAGAGTGTGTGTGTGTGTGTGTGTGAGGTATGAGCGATAGGGATAGTCAGGTGTGTGTGTGTGTGTGTGTGTGTGTGTGTGTGAGGTATGGGTGATAGAGTTTTGTGTGTGTATGTGTGTGTGAGAGAGCGAGAGAGAGAGAGAGAGAGAGAGAGAGAGAGAGAGAGAGAGAGTCATGACATGAGCACAACAAGTCTTGGGGTTTGGTAACTTTATTCTTCACACTGGAGGAGAGAGCAGCTCAGTGTTCTCAGTTCGCATTTGAAAACACACACACACACACACACACACACACACACACACACACACTAATAGCATTTTCAGATCGGCAGAGAACCATGCTGCCGCTGGTTCCCACACTTCATCTAAACCAGTAGACGTGGTCACACCAGAGATCAGAGCGTTCGGGACATAATTTCTGGTGTGTGTGTGTGTGTGTGTGTGTGAGCATTCAGGACTGAAGCAGAGATGTGAGTATGGAGAATGAAAGAGAGATCAAGTGAAAAGGTAGCCTGATTGCCATTGACTTTCAAAGCTCTGCGAGACTTTGGTCTGACCAAGAGCCCGTATAACAAACTTTCTCAGTTCATGGTTGACCCGCCTCCCTGAAATGCCTCTGTTCGCTACTGGTCGATGTTAGAAAATGCTGTGCCGAAGCAAAACCAATTACACCACTCCTTCCTCTGACGTAAGTGATGCGAATGGAATTGCTTGAGAGCCGTTGGAGCTGCTCAAAGTTGATTGGTTCCCGACCAAGGTGGCGACAATTTTGTGGAACTCAGAAGTCCTGCCCGATCAGACCTGCGACAACAACGGCGAAGGTGTTACGTCACTGGGAGGGCGTGCCAGGCTAGTGAAAAGGACATTGTGCCGTGATCCACAAATGAATCATGTGATCGGCTATCAACCAATCAGAGGACAGAAGAAATGAATCCAAGCTGGCCAGATCTCTCAATATGGCGCTGAGTCAGATGTTGGAATGACCTCCCCCCCCCCCCGCAGTGTACATCTGTCTGGTGATTGGTCAGCTACCGTGTATGGGTTTGGGAAGGCTATGATTGGCTGAAACTCAAGCCACAGCCGTCTGTCTCTGAAACAGGAAATTAGTGACTTGCTGTTTCTGAAACGGGAAGGTGGGTGACGTGCTCCCTCATGGTCTTCACTGTCTACACCGTACCTGTCATGGGCTGTGTCTGAAACGGGGAGGTAGTGACATGCTTCCTCGTTGTCTTCACTGTCTAAGACATTACCTGTCAAGGAAGGCATCAAGGCGTTGGCTAAATACTCTGTTTCAGGTGACCTAGCAAGAACGCTAATTAGAATGGCATCTTTTTATGTAATGCTTTGTTTGCCTGGATATCAACAGATTCTGTAGAATGTTGAAGGCATCTCTGCTTCCTTCAAAATTGGGCAAAACTAAGGTACCTTTGAATTGTATGCATTTGTGTCGGACATGCCTTGATGCCTTGCTGCCACCAAAAGCTTCCTTCGAAGGCAACATTTTGTCCGTCTCAGACACAGGCGAAGACGTCAAGGAGAGTTCAGTTCAGGTGTCAGGGCATTGTGACATCATGACAGGAAGTGATAAGGTGATTCTGGATCATTCAGCAACCCAGCTCACACACTGTGTGTGTGTGTGTGTGTGTGTGTGTGTGTGTGTGAGAGAGAGAGAGAGAGAGAGAGAGTGTGTGAGAGGCACAGAGAGTATCCTGATGGCCTTATCACCTGATGCTGCTTCAGTGTAGACAAAGATATAGCTGTGTGTGTGTGTGTGTATACAGTGCAGCGAGGAAGAGCTCTGTGTGTGTGTGTATGTGTGTGTGTGTGTGCATGCCATCTTCTTGTGTGTCTCTCCAATCTCTCTTCATAAAAGCTCTTAGTCTTTACAGTGTTTTGAGTCTTAATTTTGAATGTGTGTGTGTGTGTGTGTTTGTGTGTGTGAACACACGTCTCACAGTGGATTCGTCACATGTCATTATAGGTTGTGTGTGAGTGTGTGCGTATGCATGTGTGTATCTGTGTGTGTGTGTGTGTGTGTGTGCGTGTGTGTTGTTCTGAATAACATGGTGGTGTGATGTTCTCCTCTCCTGATGTTCACACACACACACACACCACACACCCCCCCCCCCCCCTTTATTGTCTCTCTGTGTGCATTGCTTTGAATGATATGATATGTTCTCCCTGGCAACTCCTTGTTCTTTGGTGATTTGAGTATAATATAATATAATATAATATAATATAATATAATATAATATAATATAATATAATATAATATAATATAATATAATATAATAATTAATATAATATAATACAATAGTGTGTCAAAGAGGGCTGATAATATAATAATATAATATAATATAATATAATAATATAATACAATAGTGTGTCAAAGAGGGCTGATAATATAATATAATATAATATAATATAATATAATATAATATAATATAATATAATATAATATAATATAATATAATATAATACAATAGTGTGTCAAAGAGGGCTGATAATATAATAATGTTTCAATCAGAGCTGATGGGGAGATCTGGACACTGATTAGGGGGTTTGAGTTAGACGGATTCCTGACACCCCCCACCCCACCCCCCCTTAAATTCTCTCTCTCTCTCTCTCTCTCTCCTCTAACCCCTCTCTCTTCCACTCCTCAGTCTTCTCTCCCCCCTCCCTGTCTATTCCCCTGCCCCCCCCCCCCCACCCCATCTCTCTATCTGTCCTCTACGGCCCTCTGTAGATGTTCCTGTATGTCTATTCCGCTGCCCCCTCTCTCTCCATCTGTCTATCTCTCCTCTAGAGCCTAGGTGTCCATGTCTATTCCGCTGCCCCCCATCCTCTCCCTCCCCCCTCCCTCTCCATATCTCTATCTCTCCTCTAGAGCCTAGGTGTTCTCCTGTCTATTCCGCTGCCCCTCCCTCTCTCTCTCTCTCTCTCTCTCTCTCTCTCTCTCTCTCTCTCTCTCTCCATCTCTCTATCTCTCTATCTCTCGTCTAGGGCCATCTGTAGATGTTGTCGTATGTCTATTCCGCTGCTCCAGGGCTGCAGTTCCGCTCTGAGTGTTTGTGTTTGTGTTTGTGTGTGTTTGTTTGTGTTTGTGTTTGTGTGTGTGTTTGTTTGTGTGTGCTGGAGCTCAGAGAGGATCTTGTGCATGGGGAAATCCCTGCGTGCGAAGGCGATGTCGCGTTCGCCGAGCGCCAGACTCGGACACACGTCATTGGCTCCATCCCCCACGTAGAACACTCTCTGGAACGGACGCTTCCGCTCATCACTGCGCCGGCTCAGGTAGTCGCTCAGGATGCGCTGTTTGCACATGTTGTCAGGGCAACCGGGGCAGGAGTGGGCGTGGAAGGGGACGAGGATCAGTTGGCCGGACGAGTCAAAGTGGGCGGGGTTAGTGAAGATCTCCAGGAAGAGTTGTCGAGCTCCGGCATGCTGCAGCCACGTTTCGATGAAGTAGGAGTTAGCGTCCGACATCACCACACACTCAAAGTCCGACGCGTGAGCCTGCAGGAAGGCCAGCAGCTCCGCCAGCCCAGGGGTTTGTGGGATACGCTGGATCTCGGCGCGGATGGCGCTCTCTGCTACCCCCTGCTGGAACAGGTACGCCAGCACGCGCTGCATCTGCTCGTTGTACTGGCCCTCCCGGTACGAGGCCCTTAGCCAATCAGGGAGTTCCTGGCCTGGCGCCGTGCGGACCACCGCGTCATCGCTGCTCTCGTTCACCAGCGTCTCGTCAAAGTCGAAGATCACCAGGAAACGCCCCCCGTCGCCAGGGGCAGCCATCACTCACAGTGACTGACAGCTGCAGCTGCCAATCAGAACGCTTGATCTGAAACAACAGGGAGGGAGAGCACATGAGAACACACATACTGTACACACACACACACACACACACACACACATCTGAGTCATAACACCACTGCACATGAGCAATAACACACACACACACACACACACACACACAACAGGGAGAGCACATGAGCCAGAGCACACACACAAACACACATGACATGTCTGAGTCATAACACCACTGCACATGAGCAATAACACACACTCATACACAACAGGGACAGCACATGAGCAAGAGCCCACGCTCACACACACACACACACACACCACACTGCTACAGACTTCATATAAACGCATAAACGGCGCGAACACACACACACACACATGGGCTGGCTGGCGGCAGTATGTGGTAAATCCTCACACCCCTAGCCTTAAGAACGCTTCTAACCTCTAAGTTGGAAGCCTGGGCATTTCAGCTCAGTGGTGAGAGCATTCGACTCTCATGCCGTGGGTTTATTGTAGTTGACGGTGATAGTATTTAATCAGGATACCTAAAATATGTAAAGAGCCAGTCGGACGACGCTTTAGAAAAAATCTGTAACAGAGTTTATTGACAAAAAGCCAAACTAAAAACCATGGTGCACCAGGGGAGAGACAGCATGCTACCCACAATAATCCATTAGCTGCCCTGCTGCTCTAACTAAACAGGAAATAATAATAAAGAAGCACTAATTATACAATTAATATTAAATTCTTATTTATTTCAATTCCTTCAACTGTTTACCAGCAGAGTGGGTTTTATTGTCTCCCCAACCAAATACCAAATACATTGTATGGTCAGACAAAATAAGGTTTATAAATATATATAAACTACATAAAAAGATATTCAAGACAAGGCTATAAATTTAGTGCACTCAAAGATCAACATAAAGTGCAGTGACTTTAACCACCACTGCACAACCACGGGTGATCATCCAAGATGATCATCATCACACCCTGGCCATAAAGCCCTGCATTATACAGGTTCCCACTGACACTACATATGGACAACACCACACACTGGTAAATATGCATTATACAGGTTCCCACTGACACTACATATGGACAACACCACACACTGGTAAATATGCATTATACAGGTTCCCACTGACTCCAGATATGGAAAATACCACACACTGGTAAATATGCATTATACAGGTTCCCACTTCCACTTTTACTTCACTACATAATTTTGATGAATTTAATACTTTTACTCTAACAAATTTTTCATGTGGTGAATCGTTACTCGTTGTTTTTATAAAACGTTACAAATCGTACCACATCCAATGGTATCAATGCCATACCAGTAGATAGCTCTGTTACCAGGTTTTCATTCTCATTATTGGGCGATACAAACGATCAAGCAGTATATAAAGAGACCTCATGCTTCCCTTCAGCCTTTCGCAATGCTGCATGCATTCAATTGGGAACGCTTAGCATGAGTCAGTCTACCGCTCCATTTCGAGATGGAAGATGATTCAGAAACACCAAGTTCCACCAAAGCGAGGGTGATGAAAGTGACGACCTCTGACCCTACTTGTTTTCCTTTGTTTGCCAAAAAGACAATTCGTATGAAATGAAGTGCCTACTCAGCGTCCCTTCAGCCAAATAGATTGTGTAAAGTTGAGGCCTACTTCTACTTTCAGTACTTGAGTAGTAATTTTTTAAAATACTTCTACTTGCAGTACTTAAGTACAAAACATTTTGAAAAGTACTTCCAGTTAAGTATGATCTTTAAAGGACACTTCAACTTCTACTCAAGTCACTTTTTTGATATGGTATTCTTTTACTTCTACTCCAC
Organism: Sardinella longiceps; assembly: GCA_027497455.2. Taxonomy (NCBI): domain Eukaryota; kingdom Metazoa; phylum Chordata; class Actinopteri; order Clupeiformes; family Clupeidae; genus Sardinella; species Sardinella longiceps. The sequence continues at coordinate 3,248 of JAODXP020004164.1, read as the reverse complement.
TCCTCTACTCCAGTACTTTATACAACTCTGGACACTAGATATGGACAATACCACACCAAAGTTACTTCATCAACCGTCTCTGACCACACACTGGTAAATATGCATTATACAGGTTCCCACTGACTCTAGAAATGGTATGCATTATACAGTGTCAGGATCTAATCAAATTTATATAATTATACTGTGACATGATATGAGTTCTGTGATGTGTCTGGGATTGCGATGAGATCATCAATAGCCTATACTAAAACACCCCAATACACTAAACATCGCAATAGACTAAACACTCCAATATACTAAACATCCTAAAAGACTTAACACCCAATTCTTATGCGAAGTTAAGCCCAACATGCTTAGAAAAATTATCTCAGCTCCGTAAGGGCAGCCATTGGTTGAGTAGGCTATAATGGGTTACCGACTGTCCTTCCTTGTGTGTGTGTGTGTGTGTGTGTGTGTGTGTGTGTGTGTGTGTGTGTGTGTGTGTGTGTGTGTGTTTGTGTGTGTGGTCACTAGTCACTATCCCTCCCAAGGTGTGCCTGTGTGTCTGTGAGCCCCCTATCCCTCTCAATACATGCCTGTGTGCATGTATGTGTGTGTGTGGCCATTATCCGTCCCAGGACAACCCTGTGTGTGTCTGTCTGTGTATGTGTGTGTGTGTGTGTGTGTGTCTGAGTGGGGCCACTATCCCACCCAAGTCCGTCTCAATGTCTCTCTTTTTCCCCTCCTGTAGCTGAAGTCAGAGCAGTCAGTAGTGTGAGAGCCTGACGTGTGTGTGTGTGTGTGTGTGTGTGTGTGTGTGTGGGGCAGTAGAGGAGTGTGTGAGAGACGTGCGCGGTTAACGGAGAAATGTTTTTTTTTTTTTTTTTTTAAGCATTTCAACCTTCCATCCCCAACGCGGGACAGTCTCGCTCTTTAATAACGGTTAGGCCTGCGCCAGGACATCGCTGATTAACCAGTGCTGTTTCTCAGGAGATAAAGGCTCGTGGCTTAAGCCGTGCACACAGAGAATTGAGTTACAGATCCGCGCGAGAGAGTCACGGCATCACGGGTGACTGGTGGAATTTCAGTAGGCTATATGCAGTGCGCGTGAGCTGATAATCTCTACGTTACGCTTTACGGGGGCGGCCCACACGCACTGGAGCGAGCGCTGCCAATAACTGAAATACGGACTCCTTGCAGCCTGGAGCTCGTTTGTTACCGCAGAATCTGAACGGAACACGCAGCTATTCCTTCGCAACTGACGGCCCCCCTTCTTGCTGACTCCGGTTGGGCTACTGTCTCAACTGTATGCGCGTGCCTTAGTTATAGCCAAGGCTACTGTAGAACGCGCCCGAGAGCAGATTAATTCCGCTTCTCACATTCTCACACAACACCGGCCAATGGCAAATGTCAAGGTCCTGGTCAGCGCGCTCACAACATAAATTCAGATCGGGTGCTTCTCCTCGCGTGCAAAGCAGGTTTTAAATGTGTATGAAGGCATTTAAAAAAAAAAAAATAGAAATAAAAAGGACTACCGGTAGGACATGTCGGTGTCTCGGTGCCACCGGCATTATGACGAAACACTCGAGAGTCACCGTGTATTGCAGTCAAACCAGACAGAACCGCGAGCATCTACAGTTGAACAAGAGCTCACCGATCTCCGGGAGGCGGTGTCGCGTGCCTGATCTACGGCTCTCTGACGTCCATGCGCCGGTAGGTCCGTAAGGGCTCACGGTGACCGAGGAAAGGGGACGCAAACCAATTGACCGTGACGAACACGAACAGTCGGGGCTGTCAAAATTCACCACCGCGAGCTTGATGACGTTGCAGAATCCTCCAGTGACGTTTCAACCTTGCAGCCGGACTCTTTAAAGGAGACCCGTGTGTCGCGTGCTCCCGCCACGTCTTGGTGCCAACAGAAAACTAAACTGTAAAATATCACTATGAGGAATTTGAGGAATTAGTCCTACCAGGGCGCGCGCGCGCGCACACACACACACACACACACACACACACACACACACACATAGGTTACAGTGATGAGTGAAAATTAAAGAGTGCATTAACCCATGTTATGCAGTCCTTATGCAGAACACACACACACACACACACACACACACACACACACACACACACACACACACACACACACACACACACAGCAGGGCTGCCAACTTTTCAAAAAACCTTGGAGTGAGATTTTTTTTTTTTTTTTTGGGTGGGGGCACCATTTTTCCGGCACACGCTAAACCGAAGGAGGAGGGTGCAGTGGTAGGCCCGTGTGAGAAATTTGTAGCTGATTTTCAATGATCCCGTCATTGTGGTGTTTTTGGGACCATCCTGCGGGGGATGCACAATACAATCAAATGGGGGGCTGGGGACCTGCCCTGGGAAATTTTCCATTCCGTTGATGTGATTTCCTGCAATCCTCTCGGTTCGCCATGATCGGGAATGAATCTCTGATTCCAGATCAGTATGGAAATTCCAGCAATTTAACCAAGAATAGGCAGGCTATTTTACATGGACTATAGAGTCACGTATCACTCAAGAAGCAGCAGATGCATATTGCTCTCAATTTTTACATTCACATCGAGATTTCACATTCACCTTTTATTTTGGGATTGCTCTATTGAAGCAGAGAAAGTTTGAAAACTTTTGCCAGATGGTGATCAAATATAGCCTATTAAATGACATGTTGCACAGACAGCAACTACTTTAAGTGCGTCCAATGTGATCGACAGTGGCTGGTGTATGTCACCGCCTGTGCGCTCTTCTGCGCTTTACCTTGTTTGCTGCGTGTCTGACTGGGGGTCTAGCCTAAAAAAATTATGCGTGTGAGGGGGCGGGTGTGGGGTGAGAGCGTGTGTAAACAGTGCTAATCGTGTGTCTCACGCTCGTCGCGTGAGAGTTGGTAGCCCTGCACACACTCACACACACAGACACACGCACGCACACACACACACACACACACACACACACACACACACACACACACACACACACGCACATACAAACACACAAGCATTCTCTCTCTCTCTCTCTCTCTCTCTCTCTCTCTCTCTCACTCACTCACTCACTCACACACACACACAAACACACTCACTCACAGAGGTTACAGTGATGAGTGAAAAACTTTAATTGCTTTAACCCATATATTACTTATTGAGTTATGCATAACATAAGCACACACACAGTAATTTAATGAGCTGGCTCTAATGCATAGCATGCTGTTGTGCTGTGAAACCACTAGGCTACAGAGGAATGCTCAC
>JAODXP020004161.1:22500-27500 GCA_027497455.2 Sardinella longiceps | reverse complement strand
TGTGTGTGTGTATTCCCTCACCTTGTTCTTGTTGCGGGTGTGTGTGTGTGATGTGTGTGTGTGTGTGTGTGTATTCCCTCACCTTGTTCTTGTTGCGGGTGTGTGTGTGTGTGTGTGTGTGTGTGTGTGTGTGTGTATTCCCTCACCTTGTTCTTGTTGCGGGTGTGTGTGTGTGTGTGTGTATTCCCTCACCTTGTTCTTGTTGCGGGTGTGTGTGTGTGTGTGTGTGTGTGTGTGTGTGTATTCCCTCACCTTGTTCTTGTTGCGGGTGTGTGTGTGTGTGTGTGTGTGTGTGTGTGTGTGTGTATTCCCTCACCTTGTTCTTGTTGCGGGTGTGTGTGTGTGAGTGTGTGTGTGTGTGTGTGTATTTCCTCACCTTGTTCTTGTTGTGGGTGTGTGTGTGTGTGTGTGTGTGTGTGTGTATTCCCTCACCTTGTTCTTGTTGCGGGTGCTGGACATGCGACTCTTGAGGAAACTGAATGTCCGACTGACTTTGTATTTCTCCGACTCACTCTTAGAGGGGATGATGAACCTGTCCCAGTCCTCCTCCTCAATCCTACACACACACACACACACACACACACACACACACACACAGCTGACATCAGGGCGGAATGTCAGGAGAGCAGACAGGCCTACTGGAGTGCAGGAAGATCTCAGAGCAGAGTGTGTATGTGTGTGTGTGTGTGTGTGTGTGTGTGTGCGTGTGTGTGTGTGTGTATGTGTGTGTGTGTGTGTGTGTGTGTGTGTGTGTGCGGAGGGGGTGCATGCAGGTAGACACAGGGGAGAGGGGATTGGGGTTAGGAGGGATTAGGGGGTGTCTGGGATTTGAGAAAAAGCAGACCAGCCTTGACACTGATGATGCTGCAGGTGTGTATGTGTGTGTGTGTGTCTGTGAATGTGTGTGTCTGTGAATGTGTGTGTCTGTGAATGTGTGTGTGTGTGTGTGTGTGTGTGTGCGTGTGTCTGTGAATGTGTGTGTCTGTGAATGTGTGTGTGTGTGTGTGTGTGTGTGTGTGTGCGTGTGTCTGTGAATGTGTGTGTGTGCGTGTGTGTGTGCGTGTGTGTGTGTGTGTGTGTGCGTGAGTGTGTGTGTGTGTGTGTGTGTGTGTGTGTGTGCGTGTGTGTGTGCGTGTCTGTGAATGTGTGTGTGTGTGTGTGTGTGTGATTGAGATGGGAGAATGTGCAGTTGTGAGGGACTCTATTGTGTATTAGAGAAGTTAGCAGGAGACTAAGGGTGAGTGATCTCTAATAGGTCAGTGTTAGGTCATGCTATTGTGTGACCCCAGAGAGGTCAAGGTCATGCTATTGTGTGACCCCAGAGAGGTCAAGGTCATGAGGCCACAGAGGGGTAGTGAGAGACATACTCTTGGAGGAACTCTGAGAGAGACTGACCTCTAATAGGTCAATGTTAGGGTCAAGGTCATCATGCTCATTGGCCTGAGACGACAGTGGGGTAGCGAGAGACATACTCTTGGAGGAATAGGTCATGTTAAAGGTCATCATGCTAGCAGTGACGTACCGATACTCATATTTTTTGAGGAGCTCTGAGAGTGCGAGTGACCTCTAATAGGTCAGTGTTAAAGGTCAAGGTCCTCATGCTAAGTGGCCTGAGGCCACAATGGGGTAGTGAAAATACTCTTTAGGGAACTCTGAGAGTGAGTGACCTCTAGAAGGTTGGTGTTAAAGGTCAAGGTCATCATGCTAACAGGCACGTAGCGTAGCGAGAGACATACTCTTTGAGGAACTCTGAGAGTGAGTGACCTCTAGAAGGTTGGTGTTAAAGGTCAAGGTCATCATGCTAACAGGGACGTAGCCTAGCGAGAGAGAGACATACTCTTTGAGGAACTCTGAGAGTGTGAGGTGCTGGAGGGAGTCAGACAACACCACACTGGACTCATCTTCAGCCGACTGAGCTCTCCTGCGGAACCTCAACTCCCTACACACACACACACACACACACACACACACACACACACACACACACACTTCACTGGTTATGTCTTTTCCCTTCAGGCCCTGAGAGAGAAAAATGTGTGACACTGACAAAGCCCAGAGAGAGAAAAGGGGGGGACTGGAGAGAGAGAGAGAGAGAGAGAGAGAGAGAGAGAGAGAGAGAGAGAGAGAGAGAGAGAGAGAGAGAGATGTGTGTGACACCAAGGGGGAGGGGGGGGGGGGGGACTGGACTGGAGAGAGGAATAACCACACTGTCAGAATGGAAGTCCATTAAGGAAAACAAGGTCAGCCTGACCCTCATAACACACACACACACACACACACACACACACACACACACACACACTTGAACAGGAAGCGTTTTGTTTGGTGATACAGGGCTGGACATGTGGGCTTCAGGTGATAAATGAGATGCAGAAATCCCCCTCTGATGAGAAACACCAACACTACACACACAATAACACACTACACACACAATAATACACTACACACACAATAACACACTACACAAACACCAATGCTACACACACAATAACACACTACACACACAATAACACACTACACGAACACCAATGCTACACACACAATAACACACTACACACACACCAATGCTACACACACAATAACACACTACACACACACAATAACACACTACACAAACACCAATGCTACACACACAATAACACACTACACACACAATAACACACTACACAAACACCAATGCTACACACACAATAACACACTACACAAACACCAATGCTACACACACAATAACATGCTCAGAGCTTGGTGACAAGGAAAGAGAGAGAAAAGAGAGATAAAAAGAGAAAAGAAAAGAGAGAGAAAAGAGAGATAAAAAGAGAAAAGAAAAAAGGGAAGAGTAAAGACGAGAGAAAGCAGAGGAAAGACAGAGAGAAAAGAAGAGAGATAAAGAAAAAGAAAAAAAGAAGATGAAAGAGAGAAAAGAAGAGATAAAAGAAGTGATAAAAACAGAAGAGAGCAAGAAGAGAAGAGAGAGAGAAAAGAAGAGAAGAGAGAAAAGAAGAGAAGAGAGAAAAGAAGAGAGAGAAAAGGAGGGAAATAGATGAAAGGAGAATCCAAACTCTGGACAGTCGGACTAAACAACAGAGGCCTTTGGTCTCTAAGCAACCAGTAACCACAGCAACAGTAGAGTTGTAACCAGGAAACAGACAAGGGGAATGAGGGAACACAGGGCTTACACAGACAAGAGAGGAATCTGAGGACGGGACACAGAAGACAGGAGTGAAGAAAGAATCAGAGGAAGAGAGAGAGACAATCTGAAATGTAGAAAGCGAAAGAGCTAGAGAGAGAAAGAAGTGGAGAAAGGGAGAAAGAGAGGGAGAGAACGAGAGAGACAGCGAGAGAGAAAATAGGAATGAGGTAGGATGGAGAGAGAAAAAGAAAGTGACTAGAAAGAGAAAAATGGAGACAGACAGAGTAGAAACGATTGAGTGTGTTTCCATTCCAGAGTGAGAGTGTGTGTGTGTGTGTGTGTGTGTGTGTGTGTGTGTGTGTCTGCTTCCATACATACCTCTTCTCCTGTGTTTGTTCAGTGAGGCTGAGAGCTCGCTGCTCTGTGGACACAAAGAACAGTTTAACACACACTGCACATGGGAGAATGTTATTAACTCTCTATAATGCAATGGGGTTGTTATTAACTCTCTATAATGCACATGGGAGGTTGTTATTAACTCTATAATGCACATGAGAGGTTGTTATAAACTCTATAATGCAATGGGGTTGTTATTAACTCTCTATAATGCACATGGAAGGTTGTTATTAACTCTATAATGCACATGAGTGGTTGTTACTAACTCTCTATAATGCACATGGAAGGTTGTTATTAACTCTCTATAATGCACATGAGTGGTTGTTATTAACTCTCTATAATGCAATGGGGTTGTTATTAACTCTCTATAATGCACATGGAAGGTTGTTATTAACTCTCTATAATCTCTCTATAATGCACATGAGTGGTTGTTATTAACTCTCTATAATGCACATGAGTGGTTGTTATTAACTCTCTATAATGCAATGGGGTTGTTATTAACTCTCTATAATGCACATGAGTGGTTGTTATTAACTCTCTATAATGCACATGAGTGGTTGTTATTAACTCTATAATGCACATGGAAGGTTGTTATTAACTCTCTATAATGCACATGGAAAGTTGTTATTAACTCTATAATGCACATGGAAGGTTGTTATTAACGCTCTATAATGCACATGGAAAGTTGTTATTCACCCTCCATAATGCACATGGAAAGTTGTTATTAACTCTATAATGCACATGGAAGGTTGTTATAAACTCTATAATGCACACGAGTGGTTGTTATTAACTCTCTATAATGCACATGAGTGGTTGTTATTAACTCTATAATGCACATGAGTGGTTGTTATAAACTCTCTATAATGCACATGAGTGGTTGTTATTAACTCTCTATAATGCACATGGAAAGTTGTTATTAACTCTCTATAATGCACATGGGAGGTTGTTATTCACCCTCCATAATAGACAGTGAATATGATAACAACGAACGATGGATCTCTCAAACACATAAGGCAACCAATCAGAGAAGCTACAGTTCTGCTTGCCGTTCACTAGTGCAACACTTAAATAGTAAGTAGTTCTAAGGGTTCTGCATATCACTGAGCTTATAAGTGGTTCTAGGTGTTGGGTTCCGTGTGTTACTGAGCTGATAAAGCTCTAAGCAGCTGGGTTCTGCCTATCACTAGGTTTATAAGTGGTTCTAGGTGTTGGTTATGTGTGTTACTGAGCTGAAGGATGGAGTTCTAAGCTGTTGAGTTTTGAGTGTTGTTAAGATGGGTGTGTGATGGCTGGACTGTAGGGAGATGAGCTGAAAGGGAGGGGCTAGACTAGAGGGGAGGGGCTAGATTGGAGGGGAGGGGCTATAATAGAGGGGAGGGGCTACGCTGTATGGGGGCTAGACTGGATGGGGGGGGCTATGCTGGAGGGGAGGGGCTTTACTGGAAGGGAGGGGCTATACTGGACAGGGAGGGGC
>JAODXP020004161.1:0-2500 GCA_027497455.2 Sardinella longiceps | reverse complement strand
CGTATTGGGACTGGTTTAAGGGTTAGTTGTGTTTAGTGTTTAAGGGGCGTATTGGGACTGGTTTAAGGGTTAGTTGTGTTTAGTGTTTATAGGGGCGTATTGGGACTGGTTTAAGGGTTAGTTGTGTTTAGTGTTTAGTGTTTAAGGGGCGTATTGGGACTGGTTTAAGGGTTAGTTGTGTTTAGTGTTTAAAGGGTGTATTGGGACTGGTTTAAGGGTTAGTTGTGTTTAGTGTTTAGTGTTTAAAGGGGTGTATTGGGACTGGTTTAAGGGTTAGTTGTGTTTAGTGTTTAGTGTTTAAGGGGCGTATTGGGACTGGTTTAAGGGTTAGTTGTGTTTAGTGTTTAGTGTTTAAGGGGCGTATTGGGACTGGTTTAAGGGTTAGTTGTGTTTAGTGTTTAGTGTTTAAGGGGTGTATTGGGACTGGTTTAAGGGTTAGTTGTGTTTAGTGTTTAGTGTTTAAGGGGTGTATTGGGACTGGTTTAAGGGTTAGTTATGTTTAGTGTTTAGTGTTTAAGGGGCGTATTGGGACTGGTTTAAGGGTTAGTTGTGTTTAGTGTTTAGTGTTTAAGGGGTGTATTGGGACTGGTTTAAGGGTTAGTTGTGTTTAGTGTTTAGTGTTTAAGGGGTGTATTGGGACTGGTTTAAGGGTTAGTTGTGTTTAGTGTTTAGTGTTTAGTGTTTAGTGTTTAAGGGGCGTATTGGGACTGGTTTAAGGGTTAGTTGTGTTTAGTGTTTAGTGTTTAAGGGGTGTATTGGGACTGGTTTAAGGGTTAGTTGTGTTTTAGTGTTTAAGGGGCGTATTGGGACTGGTTTAAGGGTCAGTTGTGTTTAGTGTTTAGTGTTTAAGGGTGTATTGGGACTGGTTTAAGGGTTAGTTGTGTTTAGTGTTTAGTGTTTAAGGGGTGTATTGGGACTGGTTTAAGGGTTAGTTGTGTTTAGTGTTTAAGGGGCGTATTGGGACTGGTTTAAGGGTTAGTTGTGTTTAGTGTTTACTGTTTAAGGGCGTATTGGGACTGGTTTAAGGGTTAGTTGTGTTTAGTGTTTAAGGGGCGTATTGGGACTGGTTTAAGGGTTAGTTGTGTTTAGTGTTTAAGGGGCGTATTGGGACTGGTTTAAGGGTTAGTTGTGTTTAGTGTTTAAGGGGCGTATTGGGACTGGTTTAAGGGTTAGTTGTGTTTAGTGTTTAAGGGGTGTATTGGGACTGGTTTAAGGGTTAGTTGTGTTTAGTGTTTAGTGTTTAAGGGTGTATTGGGACTGGTTTAAGGGTTAGTTGTGTTTAGTGTTTAGTGTTTAAGGGGCGTATTGGGACTGGTTTAAGGGTTAGTTGTGTTTAGTGTTTAAGGGGCGTATTGGGACTGGTTTAAGGTTAGTTGTGTTTAGTGTTTAAGGGGTGTATTGGGACTGGTTTAAGGGTTAGTTGTGTTTAGTGTTTAGTGTTTAAGGGGTGTATTGGGACTGGTTTAAGGGTTAGTTGTGTTTAGTGTTTAGTGTTTAAGGGGCGTATTGGGACTGGTTTAAGGGTTAGTTGTGTTTAGTGTTTAGTGTTTAAGGGGTGTATTGGGACTGGTTTAAGGGTTAGTTGTGTTTAGTGTTTAGTGTTTAAGGGGTGTATTGGGACTGGTTTAAGGGTTAGTTGTGTTTAGTGTTTAAGGGGCGTATTGGGACTGGTTTAAGGGTTAGTTGTGTTTAGTGTTTAGTGTTTAAGGGGTGTATTGGGACTGGTTTAAGGGTTAGTTGTGTTTTTAGTGTTTAAGGGGCGTATTGGGACTGGTTTAAGGGTCAGTTGTGTTTAGTGTTTAAGGGGTGTATTGGGACTGGTTTAAGGGTTAGTTGTGTTTAGTGTTTAGTGTTTAAGGGGTGTATTGGGACTGGTTTAAGGGTTAGTAGTGTTTAGTGTTTAAGGGGTGTATTGGGACTGGTTTAAGGGTTAGTTGTGTTTAGTGTTTAGTGTTTAAGGGGCGTATTGGGACTGGTTTAAGGGTTAGTTGTGTTTAGTGTTTAGTGTTTAAGGGGCGTATTGGGACTGGCCCAAAGGGTTAGTTGTGTTTAGTGTTTAGTGTTTAGGTTAGGGGCGTATTGGGATGGTTTAAGGGGTTAACTATGTGTATTGGGACTGGTTTAGGTGTTAAGTGTGTGTATTGGGATTGGTTTAGGGGTTAAGTGTGTTAGTGTTGTGACTTCACGCTGTGAGCAGGGTTGAGGAGCGTCTGAGTCTCCTCGTCTAATCAAAGGGTTTAGGGGTTAAGTGTGTGTATTGGGATTGGTTAAGGGGTTAAGTGTGTGTAAGGTGACTAACGCTGTGAGCAGGGTCAGGAGCGTCTGGTCTCCCTCGTCTCTCGGCTAGGCTCAGGGGCGTGTCTCCATCCTCGTTGGGCAAGGTCACGACCTTTTGACCCCCGGGCTGCTGAAGCAGGAAGTGACAGAGCTGAGTCAGACCCAAACGCACCGCCAGGTGGAGACACGACTCTCTGGGGGCGCACCTGGAGAGAGGGATAGA
>JAODXP020004159.1:0-37469 GCA_027497455.2 Sardinella longiceps | reverse complement strand
GCCAACTTACACAAGGACATGGAACTCATTTTGGTGATCTCCGACTGTCTAAATCGAACATCATTAACGCCGGTGTGGATAACAATACGAGAGTACCTAACATTACGTTTAGCCACCAGCACTTTTAAATAGGATTCGATGTCGCTACCTCTAGCCCTAGAGATTGAAGTGTCTGTCGATGGTGTAGTTAAAGCCACCACATGCAACATTTAGGTAAAATTTCGACGTTTCCTATTCATTACACCTTTATGTAAATTGCCTAGAACTCACTAGACTTGATAAATGACACGTTCCGGAGTAAAACGAGCCCCTTCACGAGATTGTCCGACCCTCCTAGAGGCAGATACCGCCTATGCAAGATCAGGAGCGCGTCCCGGCTATCGTAAGTTTTGGTTAGCAAGCAAGCTAGGTCACGTGACTTAGCCAGAGTTTACTGTTTGAATTACAACGCGATTTGTGACTTCTCAGCGCATTCAACTGTCGATACATTTTGTTAGCGGCGATCACCATTGACTATGCAATTCTACATGGAGGATTATTGGCAGAAACGCTTAATATCTGCTTTGTTTGGTTGTTAGCTTACTGGATGACGCCACCAGATCCTGCATAGGTTCTCTTTAAAGGTATAATCCGGCGTGAATCAACACCCAGCCCAGCTGTTTTATACTGCTAAGCACTACTGAAAGCTACCTCAACGATAAAATTTTGTGCATCGTAGACTGAGTTTGCGAAACGGCAGCTAACACTAACTGAATGAGGCATGTCTAAAACGAAACTTAATCGATTGGTTTTCGTTTTGAAATGCCCCATTCTGTTAACGTTAGCTGCCGTTTCGCTATCTCAGTCTGTCTTGCATGAAATCCAGTGATTGAGGTGGTTAACAATAGCGCTTGGCACTACAAAACAGTAGGACTACGTGTTGATTCACGCCGGCTTTCTCCTTTAACTTCACGTATCGGACTGAGGACCCGCCTGTTACCAGAGTTTTATGGTTGGTAGAGTTACTCAGAGGGTTATATTCGTTTGATACGGGAAGCGGTGGTGGATGGAGTGCAGCGGGGTTTACATAGCGGGCTTTTCTGCGCCTGTCCGTGACAAAACGTCCTTCATCCCACTGCAAGGGAGAAGCTGCATCTTATGGGTCCAGATCCTCCAACTGACAGGTGCTTGCCCTCTTGGTAGTTTGCTTCCATACCCATCACTTTCCAGCTGAAGGACAAGATTCCCTACATGACAATAAAAACATATTGTAATGTACATACTCCTATTCATTTTGCTCATTAAAAAAGCAAGTCAGAACTGGATATCAACGCCCAAACTCCTACATTTAACACATCTGATATGACATTGAAATGAAAAGCCTAGGCTATTAGGCACAAGATTGGAGATGCATGGTGAATATTAATTTCAGCACATACTGCCAGTTTACAAAGTACAAACAAGTACAAAATATGTGCGGGTGTGGGTGAGTTAAAACTGAAAACAGCAGTCTCACACAAGCTAAACCTAAAAACAGAGAGCCACCACCATAGGCTAACTTGGCAGGTTTCTCACTTTATTGTTCAAACATAGTGGCTTTAACTTACAATACCCTACAGCCCTGCAACTAACTTTAGATCGAAGTAAACTAATTGCAACATTAGCGTGTTAACATCGACTTAATGGTAGTTTTATTGCGTACCTAAAGATAGTTTTGCTAACGTCAGCTAACGTTAGCTATCTCTGATCAGAAAGCAGCAAGGTTCGTTCGAGACAAATGCAAACATCATTTGCAAACATCATCGATAGGCTAAAAGTACCAGAACACTTACAAAACGGCAAGGACATAGCTGTGTAAATTTGCAAAAATTGTCAAACAGTCAGAATGTTATATTAAATAGCTACTTACGTTCACAAAACCGATGACTTGACGTTGGCAAGGAGTGTTAGGAAGATAAGTTTTCCAGCTGATTCGAACAGCGAAATCTGATAGGTTTGCGAATGCTCACGTGTCAAAATCCTGTTGTGCTATTGGCTACACAACCGTTGCATTTCCTGTACCACACGGGGTGAATAAAACAATTATTTTAAGGTTCGGCAACAGAAGTGTGAGTGGCAACAAGTGGAATATGCTTAAAATGAATCAACCCATACTACATAAAATATTCTGAGTTCTCCACCGCTGACTTATAAAAAACAAGCAGATACGAAGCCTCGGCCCACCGCCTAAAAGGGACTAGTATAGATTGCATTTTACCTCACATGGTGGCTCTGAGCTATGTACAGACGCTATGATAGACATTCGTAGCACCCAATAAACGGCTCTGGACAATCGTAAACGATGCTGCCGCTACGAGAGATTCAATAGGTAGGTCTCCAGACTAAATATCACTCGTGATTTTTAGTTTGGCATTTGCTAGGCTAATTGTGTGTGTAAAATCTATCATTTTTAGCAGATATTTTTATACAGTTAGAGCTTGGTGGTATGCCCAAATATCTATATCACAGCATTTTACATAATTACACAGTATTTTAGCCCGCATAATTACACTAGTCATGGTGGGCAATTTGATGGTATTTTTGCCCACTTCTTACTTCATATTGGCTAATACCTTATCCCATGGTCATGACTGTGGATTAAACCCACACAAATAATGTTGATGTCCATAAGTATAGCCTACAGGTTTCCATTATCCCACCAAGTGAGCCATAAATGCATTTGCAAACTATAGGATAGATAGATAGATTCTCTGTTTGGACTGTATCCTTTTCTCCCTAAAGCAGCCTACAGTTAGCCTAAATTCATTCTTAGTCTTCAAAAATATTTTTATTTTACAAACTATAAACTAGTCTAGTGGTCATGATGTTAGGCTGCATGGTCATGAGGTTAACCGGATTTTAATTGCCATGAGTTGCGTGCAGAGGAGAGAGCCCATTTGAGAGGACGAGAACTACACTGGTTGCAACTGGTAGGCCTTCCTCAATAGTTTTTCACTTGAACAGTGTAATTTATGTTCTTTAAACAGGGGCAGAAAAATGTTCATTAGGTAGCCGCAGTTTCAAAACTTTCTCTTTAGCTCTCCTCAGTTGCGTGCGTGTGGAACGCATTTTAGCCCTCTCTAGATTAGGACCGTAAGATTCCTAAAATGTTAGGCTATGTCATGTAGGCCTAATGTTCGTTTGTTTGCTTATTTCGGTCTTTTAGTGTTAAATGCATACTGCAGTGAATCATTACTCCATCTCAGATGTAACTCCAGGGATGGTCCTAGCTGTGTGCTACATGGCTATGCTTTTACGTGTAGCGCTTGCGCTGATATTGCACAGCATGGCTTTACTGGCCGATCAAAAATCTGCATACTTCATGGTTGATCGGCCAATCGCCGAGCATGGCCAAAATGTGAAAATCGGCCAATCGGTGCATCTCTATTCTAAAACGAGCGCATTTTTTTCTATGAAAATTAACTTTTTTAATGGTGGTGATATGGGCAAGGTGAAGCCACAGGCTAAGACTGGGAGCGGACACGTTTTTGCCAGAATTACGTTCAGACTGAGACAGATTCAGGCGACATGGGTGACGGAAGCAATTGATTTTGTATGGAGACCGGCGATTTCTGCGACAAAAGGGGCAGGTGACTTGTGCGACGATACTTGGGCGATAAAATCGAGTTAAATTTCGGTTAACTTTATGTAATGAGGTATGATGCGGTTGGGCGATTACCAATCACAATGGCGATTTACCAGTGTCACGACCAGGCTCAAAGCCGTGACAAAAATGGAGACAATTCGAGGGGTTAGTGTTAATAAGATAATAATTTATTTACAAAAAAGATATTTACAAAAAGGAAGTAACAAAACAAAAGCAAAACATGCCTCAGCCATCTCACGGGCTTGCTGCAGCCAAGCCATGGACAGCCCTCACAGGCGAAGTGAACGGGGAAGAGGGAAGAGAGACAGGACACTCCCACAGGCTAGCCTATAACATATAAGGTACACCCAGGCCCAGGTGTATCAATCAGGAGCCTGTAAGACACAGAAAACAAGACAGGGACACCCAGTGCCCCGGTGGACCCCTGCAGCAAGACAGGGCAATGGCCATGGCACAGGCACCCATGGTAGAGGGGCCGTGACACCAGTGAGATGCCTGTAGAGAAGCACTATCGAACGTTTGAATGCTAACGTTATGGGCAAATTTGCTGTTTTGGTTGCTGTGCTCAAGCGATGTTTCTTGGGAGTCTCAGGCGACTCTTGGCAATTTATCGCTTGCGGTCTGAACTATTTTCCAATTAAAATAAACAAAAACCATCTGAATTTCTGCGTGCAAGTGACCGGAGCCATTGGCCTTGCCCCAGCGAAAAAGTAGACAGGTTGCTCAGTTTGCAAATGCACATTTATTTTTTTATCATCAAAGTCTGATTAAATTACCCAAAATGGCAAAATGTACATACTCGATCGCGACAGCTTGTCAGCAGTTTCCTCCTCTTCGCTTTCTCCTCAGTCCGTCCATGCTCAAAACGACCTTTGTTCTTTATGTTTTCACAATAGCGGTTCCATGCTCCTGGAATGACATGCATGAGAACAAAACCAGTGTCATTTAAATGTTATTAATATTGTTGTTTATATGTTATGCAAATTGTAAAACTTCTTAAATAAAGTGAGAGGTGTGCACTAACTTCGTTGGAGGAAACGTTTACAAACGGCAATATTATGGTTTTACGGCCGAATCACACCGCATCTAGGCTTTCGCGGTGCGGGAGCGGGGCGGTCCGTAAGCGGTCCGTGAGCGGTGCCTGTGGACTTGGGCATTCACACAAGAAATTGTTTCTGCGGTGTTCTGCGCGAAGCGGCTGCCCGAGCTCTGCATTCAAAATCTGTAGACACCGCGCAAGTCCCGCTTACCGCGCTGAAAACGCTTGGAAAAATAGAACTTGTTTCTATTTCAAAAAAGCAGCGCGGGAGCTGCGCGGTTCACCGCTCAGAAACCGGACAGGAGCCGCGCAGAACACGCGTGCAGTCTGAATGACCTAACCTGTTAACAGGTATTCTAAATGAAATCGCCCCAAAACCGCGCCCGCACCGCTTACGCGCCGCTCACGCACAGGTTTGTGTGTGAATCGGCCGTTAGGCTACATAGATCTGCCGGGCAAAACAAGACAAACAGCAATATTATGATCAGGTACAGTACTTCTTATCAGGTTGATGGGCCAGGACTAGTGTTGCCACATGTACTCTATTTCCCGGGATTGTCCCGTTTTTTTGTGCGTCTGTCCTGGAAAACTGATAATTCTTCCCCGGGACGCATATTGTCCCGGTTGTCTTCACATATTCATTAGTTTCACCTCTGAAAAACCTATATAATTCTACTGTTCTACTGTAGTGTTCCCTGTCACTATTTTAGATTGGCCAAGTCTTGCCGTGGGACGCTGTATGCGCACGCTTGCTTTTATGTGATTGGTTATTTGCGGACATGCCAAGACTGCGAATCTCTGGGAGTCTCCTGCATTTAATGGAGCAAGTGATCGTGAGTTACAGGACAGCCTGTGTAGGCCTTATTGGTAGCATCAAAGTCCTTCTAAGGCAAGTCCCATCACTCGGCCGCCATATTGGACACGCCTCCGGGCAGCTATTTGGGCTTAACAAGACCAGACCCTCCAAAATGAATGGGGAAATATCCATAAGTACAGATTGGCTGGTCGTATGGACTTAAAAAGTATATGGTGTGAATCCTTGTTTAAATCTGAGTTGAACAGTGCCAAAATCTACCAGGCAGACGCTAAAACAAAGCTAAAAAGACGTTATTTAAAACGGCAAATTGCTTACTGCGCCTGCGCTGACAATTGCGGCATGGCTATCACCATAGTGACGGAGGGAGTAAACAAAAAGCCAACCGTCAGTCATACAGCGCTCAGTAACGCGATTGGCTATTTCTACAGTAAGGCAGGACTTCCAGTTTCTCTACTCCGCCATCTTTGCGTTACGATCGGCCGTAGTGCATTTCAACGGGAGGACTTCTGAAGTGATTTGTCTCCTCCTATATAAGTGTCTCTGGTAGCATTCATTAGTCACGAAAAATTGGAGAATAGGTTTTCAATTTTATGAATAGGCGGACTATGACCATAAATTACCTGACTGTTAGATTTGTCATTGTGATCAACCACAGTGGGACTCACTGAACTAGAACAAGCAAATATTTCTCTTCCTCAGACTGTAATTCAAACTATGTTCACAAAAAGCATGAAGGTTTGAGTAGGAGTAAGTTTCTTTGTATTATTGTTATGCATTTTAGCGATCTCCTTGCGCATTTTTCCGAAAGTTGTGAAACAACACAGAACGTCATAAAAAATATTCCTCTGCGCGTAAAATCGCCCAAACCTGTTAGGTCTAGCCTGAAAGTTTAAGTGCTCAGCCTGATTCAATCATGAACGAAGTGGCCATCTCAGAAAAAAAAGATCAAGATCAGGCTACCTACAAAGGGAATAGTCGACTGCAGCTTGAAACAGTGCAGAGGAAGCCATTGCGCAAGCATCGTAGGGCCCGAGCACCGAGGTAGGCGACAGGTGCGTTGGCCTGATTTTCTTTTTCTTCTTATTTTTTTTAATTTATCTTCATTCATGCAAAGGCCATAATTGTAGCCTTTTTCTTTTGTATTTTACAATTGCTAACACTTTTACCATACTACTATAGACCTATTTGACGGTCTATTCTGACATAGGCCTACTGGTGTATATCAGTCCCGGATTTTCACAATTGAAATGTGGCAACCCTAGCCAGGACTGGCCCATGTCTTTAACCTCCTGGACCACCCTTTTTGTGACCTCCTCGTTGTGCGGAGTCCAGAATCTGCAGCATCGATAACGCAATAGAACACTAAGGGATGTAGAAATTATTTTCGTTCATGAAGTAACAGTGAAAGTGATCATTTCTGAGATGAAATTGGGCTATGGTCAACACCGTTACTTGAATATTGCCTGGAAAGAGAGTTGAGAATCCAATGAGGCTTATGAACTGTAGGCTTGTATGGACCCAATTTCGATAAAAGTGTGGCCTGTTAGCCTCCTCAATTTATTTTTCTGGCTTGTCATTTATGCTGGCATGCCACTGCAGGTCCTTCCCCAGGCTTCTACAGATCTGTCTCACCAATGTCTATAAAATGAAAAAGGACATTTATTTTTTGGAAATGGTCTCAAGGCTTTTTAAATTTGTTGGCATTAGCTAGCTAGAGTTTGGGATTCGATAGAGTTTGCATTAACCACATCAAACATCTGACATAACTTACTGATAGCTCAAGTGGAATTTTGGTGTTCCCGGCCTGGTTTGTTTGGCAATCCACTTTCTCAAAGATTGCTCCTAAATTGCATTAAAAGTTTTTATGTAGGAGTTATTTCTTAAAGGTAATTCACAATCCCTCTGAGACCTACTTTTAGATAAAATAACAGCTGTGTTGCTATGGTTGATGTCAGCTCTCATGCACGAGCCTGCTTGCATTTACATCGGTGATTGGTTGGTGAGTGACGGGAAGTGAATCTGTGCTACGTGCTGTGCTCCACGGTACTCCTGTGTGAGAGCGGCTGCCAGCGAATATCAAGCCATAAATGAAACAGTAAACAATATTCGCGGTGGAATAATAAAGTATCTTTGCACCATTTTTCCTGCCCTTTTTAGTGGATGTTTACAAAGAGAGGAATTACACAAATTGAACTTCGCTATATAAAAAAATATGCAGCTGCAGAGGTAAGTGCAGGTGAAAGTGCAGAGATGGTGCTGGAGGCTGCGGGTGGAGGTGCAGAAGTGCTGGAGGTGCAGAAGTGCTGGAGGCTGCGGGTGGAGGTGCAGAAGTGCTGGAGGCTGCAGGTGAAGGTGCAGAGGTGGTGCTGGAGGCTGCAGAAGTGCTGGAGGCTGCAGGTGGAGGTGCAGAGGTGGTGCTGGAGGCTGCAGGTGGAGGTGCAGAGGTGGTGCTGGAGGCTGCGGGTGGAGGTGCAGAGGTGGTGCTGGAGGCTGCAGGTGGAGGTGCAGAAGTGCTGGAGGCTGCAGGTGGAGGTGCAGAAGTGCTGGAGGCTGCAGGTGGAGGTGCAGAGGTGGTGCTGGAGGCTGCAGGTGGAGGTGCAGAAGTGCTGGAGGCTGCAGGTGGAGGTGCAGAAGTGCTGGAGGCTGCAGGTGGAAGTGCTGGTGAAGGAAGAGCAGAGGAGGCTGCACGTCTCTTCAAGACATATGTCTTAAAGAGTGCCATGTTTGTATTTGGCCGTGCATCAGCAGTCCGCAGGTAGGTGATTAAATCCTGGGCCTTACTGGTCTTTTCTTCAAACACTTCCTTCATGGAGCGACCCCGGAAGTCTCCGAACTCCACTTATCTTCCTTGATTGAGATTTAGGTCCTGGGACTTTGGGTTGTTTTTCCCCTTGGCAAAGCGGCGATGGTAACCTAGGGTGGTCCCATCCATGATCACAGTTCTGCACAGTAATTTAATAATAAAATGTATCTGGCCAGTAACAATAATAGCTATTACAGTATCCGACCTTGGGGAAGAACCACACTCTGTGCAGTGAAACCCCTCTGCCACAGGGAATTCCAGCAATCTGAGGAATTCCCGCCATGCCCAGCGGAACTGCTTATATGACAGCAAGTCTGAAACCCAACAGTCGTCCAAATTTTTCAACAGGCCCTGATGGTAGTTATACATCAAAGGGCTACAAAGAAGATGTGAAAGTGATCAGTGGCAATCCAAAGTCAAAAGGTTCAAAAAGTATTTTAAAATACTTTTCCTCTCTTGATTACCCTGAGCACAAGAAATGGGCCACACTCGTCCCTCAAAATGTTATGGTGGACAAAATAGCTCCCCATGTTTGAAATGAACCTGTGACTTGGATGAATCCTCCCTTCACATTGCAAAGCGTGGCAGGAGGGTGTTGTGCGCGTGTTCAGGTGTGGAAAATCAATCAATTGTGAGGGTGTGGGTGTGTGGATGGATGGATATGTTAGGTGTGTAGATGTGAGCTGGTCTTGTACATGTTTGTTGTCTATCTGTGTCAGTATAATGTGTAAATGAATTAATGAATGCAGTCACCCTCTGACAGTCAAAGAGAAATGTCTCTGTCTATGATAATTGCCTTTCACTTAATTACTGTATGTTCAACTCACACTGACAGGACACAGTGCTGGTTCTTGTGAAGAGGGGCTAGGGACCGGATAGAATGGGCCTACTATCAAAAAGTCCTCCACAGCGGGAACATGTGGAGCCGTCCCCAGAAGGGTAAAGGACGGTCCACATGGCCAGGGGTGATCTGACAGAGAAGACCCTTAAGAGAAAAAAAGTTACCAAAATACTATTCATCATGGCCCCAAGTCATCACTGTTTAAATCCCCAGGTTTCAATTTCAACATCGAAGGTACACCTGTTGAAACCGTGGTGCACTTCTTGATTCCTCACTCAACTTTGACTCAATAAGTTGAATTAATCATTAAGACTGCCCTTTTGCCTCCCGGAAATATAAATTCAACATGTAATAAGTTAAATAATTTATTATTATTGTCATTGCTATTATTACCTTTTTTGATGCTGGAATATAATATGGATAATATAAAATAATTTTTTCCGCCCCAATAGACTTTGGCACAGGCTCGTGTCCACAGTCAGTTGTGTTGGATAGCTCTTCTTGCCAGAGATCCAGTGACCCCCGTGCCTCTGTCACAGTCTCTGAAAATACTTTGATTTTTTTTAAGTGTGCACAAAATAAATTGCTGCACACAGGGTAGTATGCCCGTCCATTTTTTGGAGAGAAATAGCAGGCCTCATTGCCATAACAGAAGACAAAATATTTTTATCCAATTGCACCTGGGTGAAGTAGATGCCATCCTAGAAAAATGAGAGAAAAAATCCAGTTGACGGGTGCAAATTTGGTAACAAGCTGTCTGTGGTCAAGGTCAGTAGAGGGTAGAATTTGGATCCACTGATTTACATATTATACTTCAAGTTCAAGTAGTTTATTTGTCACATACATAATCATGATAATATACAATTTGCAGTGAAATGTGGGACTGGTAGACTCCACAGACTGTTTTTAAAATAAATAAATAAAATAATAATAATAATATTAACTAGATTTGCAATTTCCAAGAAATTACATAGTGCATGCAAAATGTTTAAAAATGTTTTTAAAAAGTTACATTCTTGTGCAAAAATATCTGAACTATCTAGATATCAAACATGTCATAGTTACTAGGTGATTGAGGATGTTGCTTTGGCGGTTGTAGTGGTTGCTATGCCTGTAGCTATGTAAATCATGTTGGTTGCCATGTTGATTTGGCAAGTCATTATTGTGTCAGTTGTTCCTAAAAAGTTGCAAGGTGATGTTGTTGCTAGGTCATTGCTAGGACGGATGTGGTGGCTGCTATGCTGGTTGCTACCTTGATCATGTTAGTTGCTAGGGTGCTGGAAGCTGTTGCTAGGCCGTTGCTATGTTGGTTGCTTTCTGTGATACCAGGAATGGGCAGTAGATGGTGCATGTGCATAACAGATAAATGATTGGTAACTACATGTCAACCTGTACTTTTGTTCAAAGAGTAATTCTGGTCTTCCAAGATCATGACAATGACATTAAAATATTCCTCATGGTAATTTAAAGGTCCCATAATATGAAAAATCACTTTTTATGGCTTTTGAATGTGTTTCTTGACTCTTATACTGCCTCTACACACACTTTAAGTATGTCACAGGGTAAGGTGGCTGGGTCTGTTGTGTAGGCCTACAGTAGCCTAACCTAGGCTAGGAAAAAGTTTGTGGGCCACTTTTCGAAATTTGTGAAAGAATGTTGATTGAAATCTTTGAAACCCTTACAAATGATTGAAAACCAAAGTTACGTTTTGACATTTAATCTATAACAGAGCGGAAGTAATTAAGGAATTAAATTTTTTGTTCAAGCATTTTTCTTTAACCAACCTAAAACCCCTTTGAACTATAGGCCCTACCGTAGCCAACCTGTGTCACAAGCACAAACAACATTGCAATGCAAACAACCTCATGTTAAGGAAAACAAACAATCAACAGTTTAAATCAAATTGAATTATATTAATTTATTTGTTTAATGCAGCTGCATAAAACTGAATTTACACCGTCGCGCAGCAAGCGGCGCGCGCCCGTTGTGTGACGTCAAAATGACGTGGACCCCCTTGGCGCGCGACGCTTTTCAGGGAATTTCGCGAGGTCGTGCGCACGACAGATTTTGTAACTCGCCGCGCGCCAGCCCTATGCGCCACTCAGCTGGGCCATTCATAAGCAACTACACCAAGATGCATGAGAGCTTATTTCACCCTCTTCTGCCAAGAAGCATTCATCACCCTGCTATCTGACACATAACCATATCTTCAGCTAATGCATGAACATCTCAAAGCATGGATGAAACGTTTTTAAGACCTTGATTGTTAAGCTAAATTTAACCCAGTCATCCGTCCGTCCTAACATCCCTCACAACGTTTTTACCAACTGAAACATGCCTACAATACTACCAGGGGTTGTATGCAAACACTCACCAGAAACTTGGAAATACTTATCATAGATGAAACGTTTTTAAACCTTGATTGTTAAGCTAAATTTAGCCCAGTCATCCGTCCGTCCTAACATCCCTCACAACGTTTTCACAAACTGAAACATGCCTACAATACTATCAGGGGTTGTATGCAAACACTCACCAGAAACTTGGAGATACTTATCATGTTTATTTAATCCATAAATTTTATCCACAACTAAGTACAGTCAAACAAAGCAAGCACAGGGTTAACTCACTGCCTGTAAGTTACTGTAGCCTATGCAATTTCGCTGTACAGCGCCATCTGCTGTTTGGGAGAATAATGGCAAAACGGCGCTTCTGTCGAATTTGGTCGTGCGGCGGGTATAAAGAGTTCGTACGAACATGTGACGTCACCGATGGCGCGCGCACCAGCAGACACGTCGGGTATGTTGCCACCTTTATGCAGCTCAAGGTTCATGCAGCAGCTCCTCCAGATGTTCCTCCTCATCCTGATAAAAACACATGAAGGGAAAGAAAAACAATGAGTTATGTTATAATGTATGAGGGCTGATTTCTGACAAGTAAGGTATTTCTTAAAAATCTTTCTCAAACGTAAATCTGGACGATTGACATTGAACCAAACATTGAACCAAAATTAAAGCCACTTGCCTGAAAGAGGACCTCCACATTCGTTATGGTTTCCCCCGACATCTCCGCCTCCACAGTCAGGGGCAGCCTCTCCACAAACTCCTCAACCGTGCCCCGGCCGCCACAAGTTGGAGGGCACGCGGACATCGGCCCCCTCCTGCAAAATCAGGACCATGGCCTCCTCATCCTCCATTTTCCCTCCATTCTAATCTTGCTCCTCCTGCTGTGGAAAGGTCGTGGGTGCAAAACAAGAAAGTGCAAAAAACATAATTAAATTCTATCCACAAAAGGTGTGCTAACCGCCATATCCACCATCCACCACCTCCCCAGTGGAGGTGGTGGATGGTGGATATGGCGGTTGCTACGTGCTACGTGGGTTGCTGTATAGAAAAAAGGTGCAAACTTACGGCGATGACAGTGTGTGGACCGTCGATGCCAGCCTAAAGCCATACTGGCTGCTGGTCCCTCGCAGGTGAGACACCCGAATCCACTGCCCAGGCTTGATTTTTTTAATGGCCACCTCCCTCCACAATGTCACATTGACCTTGTGGCCCCCTCCTGAATTTTGAGCTCCGTCAGGGGGACCGGTTCCCCCTTAACGTTTACCGGGCTATCACATGATCACTTACATTGATCACCTTTCCCATGACTGTCAAGAAGCCTGGGTGGCCTCTAAGGCCTGTGAGGCCTGTAAGCGGAGAGGGAGGGAGCAGGAGAAGCTGTGTTCTCTCCTGGATATCATCAGGGACAGCAAGGGCGTAGCTTTTGAAAATTGATGTGGATGATGTAAAGTAACCTCTTCCATCTCTAATGTTTAGATTTCTTAAAATATACGTCTGCCCAACCTCAATGCGGCCCTGAATATATTTATTATTTATATTAAACCATAATATAGTGCATTGCTTTGCATGCACTATAATAATATACTTTATCTTCAAAATATTGTGGTTACTCACATCTTCAGAGGCATACATGTGGTCACTGAAATCCACAGATTCCACAGACATTATGTCCGTGAGGGCCTCCATATGTACGCATGTGCCCATTAATTCCAGAAATTCTTTGAAAAAAAAAAAACAAAGGTATGAGAAGATTCTAGAAAGGTTTTTTATTCACTAATGATTTTTTTATAGGACAGCGCTGGCTGATGTGAGCGTTAACACCGAGCGTTGCCGTCGGCCTGCCGCCCCGTCTGAATGATCCATTACGCTCCACACTGGTGCACAACATGCTTCTGAGGTAGTTCACTCTCGTTTGATAGGTGTGTCAGAGGTGTTCACCAATGGGCATGTGGGTGTATCAGAAGCTATGAGATTTGTCACCCCTAACCACCTCTATGGGATACCCACCTGAAAGTGGCAGAAGCCTAAGCTTTAATTCATTTTGCATCGTTTACACCATTGTTTAAGTTGACACCACATTTCTTTCTTTTATAGTTTTCTGATAATAGCCTGGCTACACTAATTTTAAATTAAGTATTGGATTTTGCATAACAATGCAATTCTTCACAATTAATTAGGGAAATCATATCTTATCCACATAACATTTTATAACCATATAATATGCCTATGATGGTTATAGCCTACATGTCTGTGGATCCCACCCTGCCCACTGTAACGTTACCATTACACAGATTGTTGACCTTTAATGGTTATACAAACTATCATAAGTTTGGCTTCGTTTGGCATTGAGTGTATTGCTTATCTTAATAATATGGCTTGTTAGAGTAGGCTAACTGTACCAGTCCCAGCACTGTGTTAAGGTTAGAGTAGGGGATATTAATGTGTTTAGCATCTGTCCTATTACTGTATCTGTCTGTAAATGGAAATTGTGATCAGTCTTTATATTTGACTCCAGCATTTGCCTCCAGTCGAGTTTGGCCCCCTGGCCAAGGAGAAGATCTGCACCAAGGCAGAAAAAGTGTCACAATCTCTACCAGAAGGTAAAATAGGCCTAGAGGGAGCCTTTAGTAACTGCTTAACAGAGATTAATATGTTGAACACTGGAAGTATGTAACAGTATTACGGACAGCGGCCTCTCAACATTCTACGACATTTACGTAGCTAACAGTGTTTCGGACACTCCAGCTTTTTTGGTGAATACAACAAATTATGTACTGGCAAGTAAAATAACGTAATTGTCCTTGGAAACCTTGAGTTGTCTTCTTCATTCAAGACCTCATTTCCAAGACATCGGCCGCACGACGGACAGCTGAAAAACAAATAAGTATGGCGACACCCCTTTCAAAAAATAACCTATCCTAAAAACTTCCGGAGGAGGGCTTAACCGGCTCCGATAATAAAAGTGGGGAAGAGTTTAAAAGACTTTTTTTGTAACATGTCGCAAGGATAAATTTCAATGAACGTTAAAAGGACACACTGAGATAGCGTTGTTTTATAGCCAGATAGCCAATGATTATTACAGTAAAGGGAAGTGTCAGTCGCCAGTTTAAGAGTTGTAAACCACAACTATACACTTAATTGTTGTTTTTGTACATTAAAAGTTTGACTGTAGTTATTAATTCATTTTTTTTTTTTTGTAAATGAAATACAGTGTTGTTGTAGACGACCATCTACAATCAGTGATAAGAAATTAAACTATGCTATTATTTTTAAAGCACTATTTACATAATTCCACAAAAAACAGTTTTTTTATATACTGTTAATCATAATGTTAATGTTAAGTTACTGTTAAATTAACAAATATTTGTTTATTGTGTCCTTATTGTAGTAAAAAATGCCTTACAAGAAGGTGGACAAGGCGGAGGTGCAAAGGGCCCTGCAGGCTTTGAGGGGAGGGGGGCCTACGAAGAGTGGCGAGGAGGAGCCTACGAAGAGTGGCGAGGGAGTACGGCATTGCAAAGTCCACCCTTTTGGACTGGAGGAAGCGTGGGGATGGAGAGACCCCATCCCAACAGGGCATTGCAGCCGGAAGAGGAGGAGGCCCTGCTCAGTTACATTTTCTGGATGGCTGCACATGGGTTCCCGATCACCCGGTCGGTGGCCCTTGTGCTGGCAATCCAGGTGGTGAAGGCGTCGGGATGGAGCAACCCATTTCTCAATATGGAGAAGGGCCTGAGCCAGATGTGGTGGAGTCTCTACAGAGCTCGCCACCCCAGCATGGCCTCAAGGCGGGCAAATTTCATCGAGCCAGAGAGGGTGCACGGGACCACGATGGCAAGGGTGGACGAGCTCCACCGCATCTGCCAGGCCCTGTACAGAGAGTATGGATCCTCCTCCTCCTCCATCACCAGCTGTGCCGCTGCCTCCACCACCAGCACTGCCGCCTCCGCCGCTGCCACCAGCACCGCTTCTGCCCTCATCGCCACCGCCACCGGACAGTGCCCGACTTGCCGTCGGTTCCCCAACCCCCTGGTGACGGCCGGTGTGATTCCTGCATACCTCGCTGACATTTTGCTGCCACCTCAGTTTGACCAGCCGTCCCGGGGGCGGGGAAGGAGGATGCCTCTGCCTGCCAGGGTCATCACAAGCGATGACCATGCGGCACTCCTGGCAGCAAGGCAGGCAGAGGCCGCCAGAAAAGAACAGGCGCGGCAGGATCGGGCCGCTCAGAGGGCATTACGGCAGCAACAGCTGGCTGCCCAGCGCGCTGCATCAGCGGCAGCAAGGGCGGCACGGGACGCTGCCCGCCAGCAGAGGGAGGCGGCACAGCAAGAGGCGCGGTGGGTGCGTGAGGCCTGGGCTGCAAGGGAGGCCCAGCAGGCGACCCACGATAGGGAGCACACAGTGTGCTGCGTGCTGAGCAGCGAGGGAGGGCTGGGGCTGCTGATTAATTGTGACAGCTGCACCCTCTAGTACCACGTCGACTGTGTGAGGGTGCATGGTACTGTGCTGCGTGCCATGCTGCGGCACAGCAGGAGGCAGCAGCAATTTTTGAATTGTTAAAAAAATAAAATAAATAATATCTGGACAAAGTGCCCGCTAACATAGATTACAAAACACCCACGGATGACGCTTACGACATCTTGTCTTGGTGAAGAGAATGTTCTGATGCGGGACCACCTCATGATCAGCATAATTTTTGAGGAGCGCCAGCAGATCTGGAAATGTGGCAAATCTCACAGTAGGTGAAGTTGGGGCCTCCAGGGTGATCCAAGGGGTTAGGATGATATCTGTGGGGAGGCACAAGACGGCTGATTACATGGGTCCAGCTAAGATAGTGGTTCCGGAAGGCCTTTTTCAGAGACTTCAGAAGTTTCTTCAACATGTCCGAACCCAGTTCGCAGTAGGAGATGAAGAAGAGGAGTTATTTCTGTCTTGGATGGGGAAGAAACTTGACACAAATCAGGTTTGCAAGGCAGTCCAGGCCGTCTGGTCAAAGGCTGGCTTGACCAGTGATTTAACCAGCACCTTGGTCAGGAAGTCGGTGGTCAGTGCTGTTCACCAAGGGCATCCTGGGATGAAGGAGAAACTGTCCGATCTTATGAGCCACAGGGTTGAAACAGCGGCACGCTGCTACCGGTAACATCATGATTATAGATTTATATTAATTCAACCACTCCAGCATCAGGGTTGAAACAGGGTCTCATTTCGGTTCATTGCCTAATTTCAGGAATTCAGCATTTGGCAAAGTATTATTAAAAACCATTTCATATTACAAAGTACCAACAGTATGTAGGTACACAAAATACATAATGTAAGTACAAAATTAATATAAATCTATAATCATGATGTTACCGGTAGCAGCGAAAGCCACAGGGGGAAGCTGTCCACATTTTTGCCTCCAGTGGAGTTTGGTCCTCTGGCCAAGGGAACAGACCTGCGCCAAGGCAGAAGAAATGGCACCTTCTTACCAGAAGGTAAAATAGGCCTAGAGGGAGCATTAAGTGGCTGCTTAACAGAGATTAATATGTTGAACACTATACACTGAATAAGACTGAACCCTGAATAACACACTCCTGACGGAGCAATTATGTCATTCTAGATAGCGAAATGCCCCCTGCAGACTCGTGGGCAGACCCCACTCCACGTGCGGCTTCCATGCCACAAAGGTGAGCTGTGTGATGTGCTGAGTATTCAAGCATTTGTTTTTGTACTGTTATTACGGTCTCTTCACATTCTGTAATTCCATTTAGCAGCCTGGTACACTGGCCTCCTCCTCCACTCAGGCCACTGCCTCCTCCTCCACTCAGGCCACTGCCTCCTCTTCCACTCAGGCCACTGCCTCCTCTTCCAGTCCCAGTGCTCATCTACCACCAGGCCCCAACTCCAGACCGCTTCTTCACCCACAGGCTGATGGTGTGGATGCCGAACCACCTGTGGAAGGTGAGAGGGTTCTGCCTTACCACCTGTGGAAGGTGAGGGCATTCTGCCCCCCCCTGTGGGAAGCAGCTGACCGGGTACGGGGTCCACAAAATGGCGAGGAAAGTGCTGGACATTGACAGGTACTACCTGATGATTACAGAGACACTCAGGTGCACTGTGTGTCATCTGAACTACCTGTCAACCAGCCAAACTGTCCAGGACCAGCTGGACCTCCTTCACGCCCAAATGTTCAAGCTGATCCTGACTCGCAACTGAGTAAAGCCGGATCAAGCTGATTAATGCTGATACTACTGGCGAAGAGTTTAGTATTATTTACTCACTGCCTTTAAACAGATTAACAATACTGTATGATTTTCGGAGGCCAGTCACCACGCTAACATCACTGTGTAGCAGACTTACGGAGGGCACAGAACATTGAAGCAATCAACATGAGTTCAAGTGCAACTTCATCATTATGGACTATATAATAAAATTGTTATTCTCCTAAATGTCTACATTTGCTTTACTTTCATCTAATAAAACATCATTCTTCATACTTTATATAAATACTTATTTAGAGCCCAGTTCAATGCTAGAGGAATATTTCAATGTACTAAACAAAAAAAACTATTCACCATGTCAGCTTCTCTAAATCAGGCAACACTAGAAACTTGAAATTGAAAATGCCCTGTCCCATTTCTATCACTTCCCCTCGATTTTGGCCCTAACACTCGGTTTGCGTGTTCACGTGTAAGTTTAGGGTGTCCCAATACTTTCAGGACTGAGGGATAGTGCCTTTCAGCCCTTCAAATCGCCCCTTCAAACGGAGGGAGGGAGGTCGGGTGGAGACTTCGAACGAAGTGAAGTTGAAGTGAAGATGAAATTACCCACGATTCTTTGCGAACTCAATCAGCTAAACAAAAAGATTGAGTGTCAGTACCCGATCTGTGTCCGAATGCACGAGCTGTGTCCCGTTCACTCAGCTCTGAATAAGAACTTTAAAAATATAGCTACTATTGCAATCAAGCATGTATATATATTTTTAATGTCGGGATATCTTAGTTTGATGTAAATTCAGTTGAATTCCGCACAGGTGTGTCAAAACATGACTATTAAAAAGATCGATATTTTTCAAAGTGCGCTAGTCGGTACCCGATCTGTGTCCGAATGCACGAGCTGTGTCCCATTGTCTCAGCTCTGGATAAGAACTTTAAAAAAAATAGCTACTGTTGCAATTAAGCATGTATACATATTTTTTAATGTCGGGATATCATAGTTTGATGTAAATACAGTTGAATTCAGCACTGGTGTGTCAAAACATGACTATTAAAAAGATCGATATTTTTCAAAGTGCGCAAATCTTTCAACAGAATTACCAGATCCTGTCATGTGGGTGATTTTCTCAATGATAATTTGTGGATGACGGCTTTTGAACAGTTTATGCGTTCAGACGCGTAAAACAGGTGAAGACGTTTTTAGGCGAAGTGTTGTCCCATTTATTAGGGGAAGATCTGCACTTCTCACTACACAATCGAGGGGTGTCTCATCTTGGAGGGAATTCGAAAACGAGTGCTAGTGTTGGGGAAGAGAAATGGGACTGGGCCCAACTAATTGTGATTCTTCCATCTTCAAGGGGAGGCAAGTGACCTTGCTTAAAACTTTGGGGAAATGGCGGCCAAATTGATACCTTTGAACATAACAAGGCGAAATTAATTGAAGAGGACACCGACATGGACGTGACCCAGACCCATGGCCATCTGGCCCTGTTCAAGAGTATGATCAAAACATGAGGATGCGGCCCTTTAAATCATTTCATGCGGCTCACCTCAAAAAGCTTGAAAACGATTTTTGCGACATGGGCAGTTTGAAAATAGTTCTAGCAATGCAAAAAAAAATGGATTGTGTCACATTTCCGTAACATAAAACTCTATGAGGTGAATTATGTGCTTACCAACAGGAAATGAATGCAAAATGAAGTGGTGGATCATTAGGACTGTGCTGGTGATGGTGAGAAACATGAGAAAATATGCTTTTTTCACCCCAGTTTGTGGTCACACATGTAGACTTGGCATGGCGGCCCTCTAAAGAAAATCCCAATGCTCATGTGGCCCTCAATACAAACGAGTTTGACACCCCTGGCCTAAAAGCTTAGGGATCAACCTTCAACACGGCCTCTCATGGCCTTGGGTATGCTGCCCTCTTCGAAGTCTTCGAAGACCTTTTCAACACATGTGCTGCTGATGCACAAATTGCAGCAGTTAAAGGTGCTGCAACCCCAGTGTGCTATGAGAATTTGAGTGTGTAATAAACTGTTGAATTTAAAAATATATATATTTATGATTTTCAGGCATGCCTGTGACATCCGTGTCATTCGGCAGGTGCGGGACAGGAGACTGGGCAACAGTCCTGCACGACTGGCAAGGCAGCTGAGGGAGAACCATGGAGAGGAGTGGCTTTCCCGGTTGGCCCACTATATGGGGGAGTGTGGCCATTTTGTGGACCAGCCCAGCGTCTCTCCTGTGGTGTTCCAGGAGCCGCCAGAGCCCATCGGGGTGCCCACCAGCCGCTGGCTCTTGTCTGTCTATGGCAGAGACGTCCTCTCTCGCCTAGACCACATCAAGGCCAGAATCACCTCGACATTCGGGTCAATTCTAAAGCTGGACTCCACCAAAAAGGTAAAGTGTAGTTCATATGATACTGTGTTTGCACTTAATATTATATGGGGCACTGCATGAGCATAAAATTGTGTCTTCTCAGATCACCAAGGCTGGCCATGGAAAAGGGACTGCACTATGCTTGAGCTCCATGGGTAACGAGCACGGGGAGATCCTTGTCAGTGTCCTGGCGGCGCAGGATTGGACAGGATGGCTCACGTGCAGCCGTTCCTCCCCCCGTCTTGCTGTACGTGGACTGCGGCTGCTGCGTCACTGAGGGCAAGACCAAGCTGCAGTGTCGGTTCGGTGAGTGGCAAGATCTCCAGGTGCGGCTGGACATCTGGCACTTCATGAGGAGACTGGCCCCAGGGTGCACCACCGATGCCCACCCCCTCTACCCCACCTTCATGGCCTGCCTCTCAGCTTGCATTTTTTAGTGGGACGCCGGTGACCTCGCTCTGCTGTGGATGCAAATGTAAGTTGCATACGGTTGTATTTACATTATCATTTCATTTTCAGGAACCAGTGCTAACGTGCTGAATTTCCAGCTCTACCTCCTGGAAGGTCTGAACAGGTGGAATCAGGACCGGGTTTCAGCAGCTGTGTGCTGGAAGGTGTCGCCTCTGCTCACCTTTGCGGGGGATTTGATGCACTGCATCAACACCATCAGCTTGAAGGTGTTTGGCCGGGCCTTTTTCTCATCCTTCAGGCCACCTTCCAAATACACCGGTATGTTTTACTTCTATCCAGCTGCATAACGGTCGGTTTCCACAGGGCGAAAACTCAGTCGGCAGGCGAATCTTTGCTGGGGAGCGTATACCAAGCAGAGCACTCTCTGGTCGTAGCAGGGTGTCTGGGTCGGTTGAGCCGGGTTGCTCACATTAACCTAGCAGCTAAACTTAACCAGGAGTTGGAATTGGGATTTACAGTGGTTTAATTGCCCCTATTATGTTCGTGTAACACATGCAAATGTTCGTTTTGGTTTTATTGTCAACGGTAATTTGTGTCACACAAGTCAATATTTACTGATATCAGTGTGCTAACACGGCTAATCGTTAGCTAGTTGTTAGCATTGAGCTAACTGAAGTTATTAAACTAATTTGTAAACCTACAGTGTTCTATCAGCCACGATAGCACTCGTATACAATATTAAACACAATCGGGGACGATGTAGACAGAAACTATGGCCCAAGGACCCTTTAATCAAATAATATATTTTTCATGTAACTAAGTCATGGATGCCGCCATGATGTTTGCAAAATGTTGTACTCCCGCCCTTGTCTTGTCACGCAACGTTTCAAATGAACTTGATTGTTGAAGATTTCTCAACTTTTTCACCGGTCTTGGCGAATTCGCCATTCGCAGGGCGAAATTCGCCTCCCATTCATTTCAATGGGAGGTAGGCGAAATTTTCGCCCTGTGGAAACCGACCGTAATACCTTGGGTTTGCTGATTTTTAATACGTCTACATAGTAGTACTTACCTTACGCTAGTATTGGATGTGTGCAGCTGTCTTTCAAAAAGTAATGTATGTTCATGCTTATGTGCGTTTGTCTTTAGTGTAGGAGAGCTGTTAGGTGTTGATTACCTGCTGGACCAGACAGGCAAGCCGTTGAACTTTCGTCCAGACTCAAGGAGAGATGTGCTGGAGGAAGTCAATGAGGGCAATGAGGAGCAGGACGAGGGCTTTGAGGAAGACGAAGATGACCCCAGCGTCTTTTCCTTCTCTCTGGCAACCTCACCCTCACTGTCTGCCCCCATCTCCTCCATGTTAACCTCCTCCTCCGCTTTGGCTGCCACCTCTTTCAGTCAGACTGCTACCGCTGCCTCCTCCACTCTGGTTGCTGCTGCTGCTGCTGCTGCATCCTCCTCTGTGGCTGCCCCCTCCTCCAGTCAGGCCACCACTGCCTCCTCCACTCTGATTGCTGCTGCTCAGGTAGAGGGGGAGGTCTGTGACGTGTGAGAAAATATTTTCTTTTCACACTGTATTTCCTCAGCTCTGAGTGTAGCTCTGTCCTACGTCTCTAGCTTGCAACTGCTTAGAATTTTTTTTTATTTAATGAGGGGAGATGATAATCTCATTATGTTGAATGTACACACAGTTTCAGATGACTAGAGGTAACAGTTTTTTTCTTATTTTTATTCAGAAAATGTATTCTCAGCCTAATTACCGTAGGCAGTCAGCCAGTTCCACCAGGCTCCTGATGGGTCCTTCTAAGGAGGCAAAGGCCCGGGAGAACACCTGCAAAGGCAAGGCCCGGGGAGAAGGAGGAGGTGTTGGCTGAGGCCAGGACCTTTGTCGCCAGCCAAGGTGGAGACCCAGCTGACGAGGTCCTTGTGCTGGCCCACTGCAAGCTGCAGTTTGGGCTCTACCAGGGCCAGAGGTTTAGGTGGTTGCTGGAGAACAACCTGGGTTATGCAGTGTACCTGGTGCACAGTTGTTCGGGGGAGAGAGCGTCGGCAGCGGCGCTGTCGGAGAACAAGCAGCTCTTCCTGCGCTACACCTCCCACTTCAGAGAGATTGAGGAGGAAGTGGAGTGGTTCCGGAGGAAGAAGGAGATGCAGGCCAAAGCTCAGGAAACCGGGGACCTGGGGCCTCATGAACTAAATGTTGCGTGGGGATCATACTAAATCCTTGAGCACGGAGAAAACCTGAAACTGACGCACGAACAAAAAAAATCAGGGGCCTCATGTACTAAAAGTTGCGTGGGAATCATACTATATCCATACGTACTGAGAAAGCCTGAAACTGATGTACAAACAAAAAAAATCAGATGTATGAAACTGTGCACACACACAATTCCACGCAGCCTTTCTTTGTGCATCCCTATCAACGTGAAATTAAACGCACATGCACAAGGATAACAATAGTTCACGGAGTCTCCTATCAATTGATAGATGTAAGACAGTGACTTACTTCCTATAGTTTACCGCAAGAAGATTCTGCTAAAAACATGGAAATCATGTTTTACTTGATAATTTTTTACCTCCTGAACTGGTGCCATTTTCTCTGATCTGCTTGGAATTATGGTATTGCTTTGTTGCTTCAACAGATTGCAGAGTGCAGAGTGCAGGAGTCACTAAGGTGGTTCCTGTTATTGCACTAATGCATGTTGCGATTGTTGCTTTTGTATTATACTTTGTTTTGTGTGCATCATGCATTATGCATGCTATTTGTTGCATGTACGTGTCATTACATGTTTGAAATAAATTAACCATTAACCAAGAGTAATTATTGTCTTTTTACACATGTTTATTTTGGTCTTTGTCATGTCTGATGACATATCAGTCAATGGGCCAATCAACACTGGAGCCATGAACCATGGCTTTGCCCATTTGCAAACGGCTGATTTACACCAGGGCTTTGAACCGTTATTTTTTTCCAATCGGTTCGTTCCGAACAGAAACGGAATTATAACGTTTCCGGTTTTGTGTTCCACCAATAAATTGACGTTCCCGAACCGGTTAGAACCAAAAAATAATGTTCCCGGAACGGTTAATTTCG
Organism: Sardinella longiceps; assembly: GCA_027497455.2. Lineage (NCBI taxonomy): Eukaryota > Metazoa > Chordata > Actinopteri > Clupeiformes > Clupeidae > Sardinella > Sardinella longiceps. Next base: position 13,921 of record JAODXP020004159.1, on the reverse strand, counting down.
TTCCTGCAGCTGTTTAATGCTATGAAACAGCTTCCTCTTCCAGCTTAAACCAAATATAATATTTACAACCATTATTAAATAATAATTATATTCTTAGCCTATTAATAATAATAGGTTGCCTGATATTTGGGCTCCACATCCCTCAACGCTGCACTTTGATTTGTTTGTTGCTGGGTCGAAGGTAAAAAGCTGGCGATTTGGATTCTCAGCATGTCTTCCCATCTACACAAAGAGAAAAGTTGGCACAAATGAGAAAGATATTCCGTTTAGTGTTAGCAAGAATAGATAGCCATGGGCATCGGGAAAACAGAGGTCTTCACTTTAGCCAACTGTTCGCTAGTTTAACTAACGTGGAGTTGACAAATATAGTGATTGATATTGTGTTTGTAATGATTGTTTTAATTAACGATGGGTCGTAATTTACCTCTTGTTTAAGATGTGGGGTGAAGACTTTTAATCCACTGCTCAATCTCCATTCAGTCAGCGATTCCTCCAGGAATGGTTTGGGAGGAAGGGAACTTTGACTCAGCGAATGTGATGTCACACAGGTGAACCTCAGCCGCGCGCAGGAAAATAATCCGTTTTTTTTTTTTTTTTTTTTAAAGTTAATTCTAAGGCAACACAAACTTTGAGGATCGAAATAAAACCGGTTTTAACCGGTTACCATTATTTCTAAATAAGTGTTCCTGTTCCAGAACATAAAAAATAATAACGTTTCTGGTTTCGTTTCCGTTCCATGTAAAATTAAAAAGTTTCCGGTTTTCGTTTTCGTTCCTTGAACCGGTTCAAAGCCCTGATTTACACACAACAAATTTCGCCTACCTGGGAGGCGAATTCGCCAACATCATGGCGCCGTTCATGACTTTGTTACATAAAAAATATATTATTTGTAGTGCTGGCAAAATTAACTGATTAATCACGTGATTAATCCAAAAAATTTCACTCGGATTAAAAAAATTAACTCAGATTAATCCTAATGGATATGGTTCCACTTTCATGGCATGTATTATGTTAAATTTCAGATAGAAAATGGAACGGTTTATCAAGTCAAACTATACAAAGATTATGGCCTAGCTCCTGACTGTCCAACAACATGTTTGGGGAATCCTTCGGGGGTAGGGGAGAATTGCCCCATTTGAGACAAACAAAGCCAACTATTCAGTATCAGGGCCTTTACAGGGCAAAATAAGAATCCAATATACCCTAGCATCCAAATTCTTACTGAAGGAAATGAGTTGCGATTAAAAGTGATCACGATTAATCTTTGAAAAATTTTGTGATTAATCAGATTAATTTTTTTAATCGTTTGACAGCACTATATTTAATACAAACTCTTGTTATGCAAACTCATTGATATTAAAGCTAGTGTGTGTGTGTGTGTGTGTGTGTTTAGTTCAGTGTAACACCACTCTATACTGCCTCTACACACACTTCAAGTTGGATAAAAAGCATCAATTGTTAAAATGGACAATTTACACTGTTCAGCTGCTGTGTGGTTAAACCACCTGCATAGAATTGTCCTAACTACATATGTCACAGGGTAAGTTGGGTGGGGTCCCACAACATTGGCAGCCACGTAAGCAGCTGAGGGCAATGAGAATGGATAATTTCAAAAAAAGAGAGTGGTTGGCAGGCACTTGATCAATTTACTAATTAGGGGTGGTCTGTCATAGGCTACATGGGAAATACTCAATGTGTTGGCTGCAGCTGTCTAGTTATCTGGTGCACCCCCCATGAGAAACAACCCATTCTGAACATCAGCGCTAAAAAGTTAGCTTTGAAAAAGCCTAATATGGGACCTTAACAGAGACACTTATATAGGAGGAGACAAATCACTTCAAAAGTCCTCCCATTGAAATGCACTACGGCTGTTCGTAACGCAAAGATGGCGGAGTAGAGAAACTGGAAGTCCTGCCTTACAGTAGAAATAGCCAATCGCGTTGCTGAGCGCTGTATGACTGACGGTTAGCTTTTTTGTTTACTACCTCCGTCACTATGGTGATAGCCATGCCGCGATTGTCAGCGCAGGCGCAGTAAGCAATTTGCTGCTTTTAAATAACGTCTTTTTAGATTTGTTTTAGCGTCTGTCTGGTAGATTTTGGCACTGTTCAACTCAGATTTAAACAAGGATTCACACCATATACTTTTTAAGTCCATACGACCAGCCAATCTGTACTTATGGATATTTCTCCATTCATTTTGGAGGGTCTGGCTCTTGTTAAGCCCAAATAGCTGCCCGAAGGCGTGTCCAATATGGCGGCCGAGTGATGTGACTTGCCTTAGAAGGACTTTGCCTTTAATAACTTGAGTTAGCTCAATGCTAATAACTAGCTAGCAATTAGCTGCGTTAACACACTGAAATAAGTCAATATTGCTGTTGACAATAAAATAATACCAAAATGAACATTGTGTGTGTCACACAAACATTCTAGGGGCAATTAACTCACTGTAAATCCCAATTCCAAGTCCTGGTTAAGTTTAGCTGCTGGGTTAATGTGAGCAACCCAGCGCAACTGACCTGAGAGCTTGCTACGACCAGAGAGTACTCTGCTTGATACACGCCCCCTAGGCGAAATTCGGAGTTTAGGCTGTGTGGAAACTGGGGTCAGCTCTATGTTAACCGACCGTAAGTTCCAAAGATGGAAATGACGCATGGACTCACGTTGAAACTCTTTGCCAAAACAGTAATCCATCAGTCCAGACGGTGGTGATAATGTACCTAGTTTGTTTGCCATACAATACAAAGAAGACAGTGTTGTGGAGAACGTGGCCGAAGTATAGCATGAATGACAATACACATTTTTTCATAAGGTCCCTAGGAAATAAACAAAGTGTAACCAAAGATCATGGAATATTACTAGTTACTGAATGTCCAGACTGGAAGCGATAAATTGCCAAGAGTTGCTGAAGACTCCCAAGAAACATCGCTTGAGCACAGCAACCAAAAAGTTTCCCGTGATATTAGCATTCAAACATTCAATCCTGCTTCCTGAAGTCTCAAACAGTAAATTGACATTCTGATCGGTAGTCGCCGAACCGCATCATAGCTCATTACATAAAGTTAAGTTTATTTCATCATCCAAGTTACCCAAGATTCAACGCCCAGCACACCCGCCGCTTTTGTCACCGAAATCGCCCATGACCATACAAAGGCAATTACTTCTGTCACCCATGTTGTTTGAACTGGTTTTGGTCTGAACACACAGTTACTCTCTCTATTTAGCTGTAGGTGCCATACATGTAGCCTCCCACCAACTTGTAGGCCTATGTGCATGTGTGCTCGTGCCAAACTTGACTCTCTAGTCTTCTGTTCACCAGCCTCTTGTTCTCTGTCCCCGTGTAATGATTGTCGCCTCTAATGCTGTGTCTCCAGTATTCTTTGCCAGGTCATTGTGTGTTGTCATGTTCTTGGTGTCTCCAGTAAAATCTGTAGTCTCAATTTCTTAAGTCTCTAGCCTTTTTTTTTGGGGGGGGGGGGTCCTAACCTGACAAGGAACCACAAGCGATTCTGAACCTAAAACTCAAATTTATGGGAAGAAACCACTTAGCACAAGTCCCCCAGTCTGTTTGAGCTATTTCTTTGTAGATAAATTAATACCAGGGCATGCAAGGGACTTTTTTCATGTGGCACAGAAAGTGAATTTTGCATTGTCTAGTTTGATGGCTTGGGCACCAACTTTTATTGATGCAAATAAATAGGTTAAATAGACTTACTTTACCAATCACATCAGAGCAGGCTCAGAGAGCGAAAAAGCCTGGAGTTAGTAGGGGAATCATATCATGGCTGTGCTTACTGTGTGAATACCCTGTTAGTCCGTGAGCCAGAGGGGTCGGTCGTTACCGAAAAAGTGGCAAAGGTTACCATACCTTTTCTGAAAGCTTGGAATCTCAGCTTTCCAATGATCCATGATGGCCATCTGAGAAACGTAGCTGTTTCGAGTTATCGCATATAATGTAAGGTAAAGTAGAGGAAAATTATGCGAATGACTCAAGCAGAACACTGAGATAGCTGAAAATCTAAAAATGGTATAAGAACAAATGAGACATGGATTCCTATGTTTAAGGGTGTGGTAAACTCAATTATGACATTTCCATTACTGTAAAAGGTCAAGGTCATGACATTTTGGCAAGGTCAATGTCATTTTTTGCCATTTTCGCCAGATTGCTTAATTTATTTTCTCCATTTTCCCCACCCATAGTTTTGTGGCAAAGGCCATCATACCTTTTCTGAAAGCCTAGAATCTCAGCTTTCCAATGAGGTATGATGGCCATCTTAGAAGAGTAGCTGTTTTGAGTTATTGCACATAATGTAAACTGAGGTCCAGAAAATTATGCTTATGAATCCAGCAGAACACTGAGAAAGCTGAAGATCTAAAAATGGTATAACAATCAATGAGACATGGTTTCCTATGTTTTAGGGTGTGGCAAACCCAATTATGACATTGCCGTTACTGTAAAAGGTCAAGGTCATGACCTTTTGGCAAGGTCAATGTCATTTTTTGCCATTTTCGCACAGAATACCTCATTTATTTTCTCTATTTTCCCCATCCATAGTTTTGGTGGCAAAGGCCATCATACATTTTCTGAAAGCCTGGAATGGTAGCTTTCCAATGATGTATGATGCCCATCTGAGAAGAGTAGCTATTTTGAATTATCACACATAATGTAAACTAAGGTCGAGAAAATGATGGTAATAAATCAAGCAGTTCACTGAGAAAGCTGAAGATGTAAAAATGGTATAACAGTAAATGAGACATGGATTCCTATGTTTTAGGGTGTGGTAAGCCCAATTATGACAATGTCATTACTGTAAAAGGTCAAGATCATGACCTTTTGGCAAGGTCAATGTCATTCTTTCACATTTTCACACACATTGCTTTTTTATTTTCTCAATTTTTCCCCATAATATTTTTGGCAAAGGCTACTATACCTTTTCTGAAAGCCTGGAATTTCATTTTTTCTATGTATGATGTATGATTGCCATCTGAGAAGAGTTGTTGCTTCATGTTATCACAAACTAAAGTTATGTGTAGAAAGCAGAACACTGAGATAGCTGAACACATACACACTTAACAAATGAGACATGGATTCTCATGGCCAATTTTGACAGTGCCATTGCTCTAATAGGCAAAGGTAATGACTTTTTGTCATGGCCAGTGACTTTTTGTATCTTTTTAGGATTTTATTTTATTCCTCTATTATATTATTCCTTATTTTATTCCTCTTGGAAAGCTGTGCAGGGCCGTGGAAGGTCCTCAATTAAATTAAATTAAATTAAATTAAATTAATTTTGTAGAGCGCTTAAATACAATTGGGCAGATCCACGCACATGGGCTCAACCTACCTGCCGGGGGCCTAATCCGTACAGTTGGTAGTCTATACACATACAGTATACATAGATTGACCATGGTCTACACAGAGTAACAACATGAATACAGAATGTTGTTCTGAGAGTTACTAGATGGTAGGAAACATATACAACCGAATTCCAAAATAGTTGGGACACTTTACAAATTGTGAATAAAAACAGAATGCAGTGACGTGGAAGTTTCAAATTTCAATATTTTACTCAGAATACAACATCAATCACATATCAAATGTTGAAACTGAGGAAATGTATCATTTTAAGGGGAAAATAAGTCGATTTTCAATTTCATGGCATCTACACATCCCAAAATAGTTGGGACAAGGCCACAGTTACCACTGTGTGGCATCCACTCTTCCTTTTAAAACAGTCTGCAAACGTCTGGGGACTGTGGAGAGAAGTTGTGGAGAGAATGTTGTCCCATTCTTGTCTAATACAGGCTTCTAGATGCTCAACTGTCTTAGGTCCTCTTTGTCATGTATTCCTATGTATGATGCACCAAAAGCTTTCTATGGGTGAAAGATCTGGACTGCAGACTTGATGGTGCCTTTCCAGATGTGTAAGCTGGCCATGCCACACACACTCATGCATCTCCATACCATCAGAGATGCAGCCTTCTGAAATGAGTGCTAACAATAAGCAATAACAACTTGGGTTGTCCTTGTCCGGATGGTATGGCATCCCAGTTTTCTGAAAAGAACTTCGAATTTTGATTCGTCTGACCACAGAACAGTTTTCCACTTTGTCACAGTCCATTTTAAATGAGCCTTGGCCCAGAGAAAACGCCTGTGCTTCTGGATCATGTTTAGGAATGGCTTCTTTTTTGACCTATAGAGTTTTAGTTGGCTGTGGCGAATGACACAGTGGATTGTGTTCACTGACAATGTTTTCTGGAAGTAGTCCTAAGGCCAGTTTGTGATATCCATTACATTAGCATTCCTGTATGTGATGCAGTGCCATCTAAGGACCCAATGATCATGGGCATCCAGTATGATTTTCCGGCCTTGACCCTTATGCACAGAGATTGTTCCAGATTCTCTGAATCTTTGGATGATGACATGCACTGTAGATGATTATACCTTCAAACTCTTTGCAATTTTTGTCTGAGAAACTCCTTTGTGATCTTGGACCACTACTTTTTGCCACAGCATTTGGGGAACTGGTGATCCTCTGCCCATCTTGACTTCTGAGAGTCAATGCCACTCTCAGAGGCTCTTTTCATACCAAATCATGTTGCCAATTGACCAAATAAGTTGCAATTGGGTCCTCAAGCTGTCCCTCATATGAAAATTTTACTTTTCTGGCCTCTTATTGTTACCCGTCCCAACTATTTTGGGATGTGCTAGCTCTCATAAAATCCAAAATGAGCCAATATTCGGCATAACATTTCAATAAAGTCTCACTTTCAACATTTGCCATGTTATCTATATGCTATTGTGAACAATATATAGGTTTATGAGATTTGTGAATGATTGGATTCCATTTTTATTAACAATTTAGAAAGTGTCCCAACTTCTTTGGAATTCGGTTGTAGTTTGTGGGACAGTCAATAGGGTAGAAGTCAGAGGATGTAGTCAATAGTTCATTGGATGGAGGTCGTTATTTAGGTAGTGGTCATCAGGGAGGCCAGTTAGGCCGGATCCATTATGGGGACTCTGGGTGGAAAGGAGGCTGGTCCTGGTATGTGGCTGGTAGGGGTTGGTGGCAAGGAGGCAGGTGGACCGGAGGCTCAACACTCAGCCGGGATGATTGTAGTGTGTAGCAGAAGAAAGAAAAGAATTAGGCCAGTCACTTCATGATATAAGTGTGTCATATATTACATGTCAGAGTGAGGTGAGGGAGAGAAAAAATGAGAAAGAGAGTTGTACACGATGGCAAGTGTGCAGTAAGTGGCAGCACTAGGCTATTGCAGCTCATGGTCGCAGTGGGGATGGTCAGTGGCCACCTTGTCCCAAGCAGGGGTAAACAGCAGAAGCAGCCCATCTCAAAATATCCCATGGGGAGGGATGATATGCCATGTACCATCCCTAACTGTAGGAAATGTCAAAGAGGAAGGTTTTAAGTCTAGACTTAAAGTTATTAAGAGAGTCAGCTTCGCAAATGTAGAGAGGAATAGAATTCATTAAGAGACGTGCCCGATAGGTGAAAGCTCTTCCCCCGATTGTAGATTTAGATATAGTCGCTTTTTCAGGGAAACCAGCATTTGAGATCTCATTAGTCTTCCAGGACAGTATAGGATAAGTAGATCTGTAATATATGCAGGAGCTAAGCCATGAAGTGCCTTATAGCTCATGAAGAGGATCCATCAGCAGAAATAATACCTCTTCCATTGTGCAAGATGCTACAGGTTGCCTATGCTCTACACAATTACCTCCAGCAGGCTCACTGCCCAGCACAGTGGAGCTTGATTTGCATTTGCCAGAGAACATCAAAATTGGCAAGTCCGCCATTGGTTCCCGTACTTTCCACAGATGAGAGCAGGTTCATCCTAAGTGCCTGTGATTGACATGAAAGATTATGGAGAAGACAAGGAGAAAATGGAGCTGCATGCAACATCATTCAGCATGACCGTTGTGGTGGTGGGTCAGTGATGGTCTGGGAAGGCATATCAATGGAAAGATGCACAGAACTCTGTGGTCTAGATAAAAGCCATTCTGTATTGGGGTAGAAGTCCTTGTATCCATTGTCAGACCCTAATGCATGACAATTCCCCATTGCACTGACCTATGCCATGAAAGAAGTATGATTTTGCTGATGAGGAACAATCCTATTCCTCTGATGAGGATTATGATGAGGAGTTTGATTAGTGATTTGGACATGAATGAAGACTACTTAAACATTTGTCAAAAATATACATACAGATATTATTTATCATGCACAGTGAGCTGTGAATACTGAATAACATGAAGCATATTCCATATCTGAATCATAAGTGCACTGCTGAATCTCTGCAATATGTAAAAAGCCAGAGTCTGACTATTACACAAGTGCTATATACCATTTGAAAGAGCATTTTGTTGGGATTTTAAAGAATATACACATCTTTCTTCCCAAAAATATGGACGGGGTAAATAGAGAAAATGAATAATGCAATCTGTGTCTATGTCAACAAATGTCATTGACCATGCCAAAAAGGCCATTACCTTGACCTTTTACAGTAATGGCAACTGTAATAGCAATAGTAATGGCATTTCACACTCTAAAACATAGTAATCCATGTCTCACACCATCAGCTATCTCAGTGCTCTGCTTGATTATGCTTAATTTTCTCAACAGTAGTTTACATTGTGTGCAATAACTCAAAACAGCTACTCCTCTCAGATGGCATTGAAATATCATTGAAAAGCTGAGATTCCAGGCTTTCTGAAAAGGTATAATTGCCTTTGCCACAAAGCAATGAATGGGTAAAATAGAGAAAAGAAATTATGCAATCTGTGCGAAAATGTCAAAAAATGACATTGACCTTGCCAAAAGGTCATGACCTTGACCTTTTACAGTAATGGCAATGTCATAATTGGGTTTTCCACACCCTAAAACATAGGAATCCATCTCTCATTTATTGTTATACCATTTTTACATCTTCAGCTTTCTCAGTGTTCTGCTGGATTTATAAGCATCATTTTCTGGACCTTAGTTTACATTATGTGCGATAACTCGAAAAAGCTACTCTTCTCAGATGGCCATCATAGCTGATTGGAAAGCTGAGATTCTAGGCTTTCAGAAAAGGTATGATGGCCTTTGCCACAATACTATGGGTGGGGAAAATGGAGAAAATAAATTAAGCAATCTGTGCAAAAATGGCAAAAAATGACATTGACCTTGCCAAAAGGTCATGACCTTGACCTTTTACAGTAATGGAAATGTCATAATTGAGTTTACCACACCCTTAAACATAGGAATTCATGTCTCATTTGTTCTTATACCATTTTTAGATTTTCAGCTATATCAGTGTTCTGCTTGAGTCATTCGCATAATTTTCCTCTACCTTAGTTTACATTATGTGCGATAACTCGAAACAGCTACGTTTCTCAGATGGCCATCATGGATCATTGGAAAGCTGAGATTCCAAGCTTTCAGAAAAGGTATGGTAACCTTTGCCACTTTTTCGGTAACGGTTTTCATATTTTGGGGCCCTGGCTCACGGACTATGTGTACGATGTCTTATCAGTGAGAGCTAGCTAGGCTACGCATATAGAAATATTGCGCATAGCAGTATAAAAAAACTCATATGGTGATCGAAGGTGATATGGAGTTAGAAGAATGGTAATCTAGAATATATTGTTTCATAAACATATATTTACATGTACATGTCAACTCACAAAATATAGCAAATTCAGTTTTATGCTTAGTTTACACATACCTGGGTCTTAAAAAAATGGTTATATTCTCCTCCACTGAGTAAGAAAACAATCGCATTTACACAAAACATCAAAAACAGCGAAAGAAAGGCGGTGGCAATTAACCTTCACGCCACAGTTTTATCAAAGATCTTTCAAGGGAGCAACATAGTGGCAAATTGCTGATGGCCGCAAACTTTAAGTGTTTCGGTCTGCATAAGCAGTGGATTCACATTACGTTACAGTATTAACATTTTCCCTTAAGAAATTATAGAATGATATTAATGTATGTGTGCCAACAAACGACAATTCAGTCGCTCCTCTGCTTAACAATTTTGTATGACAATGAACCAATGGTGCGTTTCCACTACGGGGTAAAACCCCGGTGTCTGGGGTAAAGCCTCAGACTTTTCCCGTTTCCACTACCAGGGCCAGACCGGGGCCGGGGCTCAAATGGCCTCAGGCCGGCCCCAGAGTTGACCAGGGCCAAACCTGGGCTTTTGAAATGGAACGTGATAAAATAATAAAACTGAAGAATTTTAAAAACGTTCAGGTAGCATTTGTGTAGTGTTGCCTAGCAACATAAGTGGTTTAGCTTGTGCTACTGTTGCTAAACAAGTTTAAAAGTTTTTAGCATTGTGATGAAAAACCCCGGTGCTTTAGCTAATGGAAACGCAACTCTGGGGCCAAACTCCTGGCCCCGGGCCGTAGTGGAAACGCACCACAAGTGTACTTTTTAGCTTTAGCCAGATGGTTTGTTTGGCAATTACCATGACAACATAGTTATATGCTAACTATAAACTAGCTGATTTGGACTTCGCTCAAACTTAACATATTGCTGTAAACTATGTTTATGTTTGCTCTGTCCACTTAAAATGAACTCCGTAATGTCACCCGCAGGCTATCAATAAATAAAATCTCAAATATATGTAACACATTATGTTAACTAGCTCGCTAACAACTTGAAAACTTAGTAGGCTATTGACTGCCTGGCAGCAAACTTCATCTGATAGAAGTACCAACAGTAACAATTTACACCATAGAGTGTGTAAGTGGGCGTTGACTGCTTTTTGACCTGGTTACCCCTCAGTCAGACTAACTGCAAAATGATCGCTGCGCGACAAGTAGCTGGGCGGGCCAACCACCGTTGCTTGGTTACAAGAAATAAGCAAATTAAGGTCCGATGGTCCAACCTTGAAATGTGCCCCTGCTTTGGACTTCACGTTATAGCGTAGAAATCTACTAGTTTGACGGGATAAGAATCTAAAATGTGCATATTTAATGTGGTTCAAAATAATAAAAAAAAAAATAGTCAAGATTGCTGATGGAATTTGTGTTCTTTCAACACACACTTCGTTTATTGATACCATATTTCTGCTGAATGTCATACAGATTGGGAGAAGGGTGTCAATGATGAACGACAATGGTGGAAATTAATATCTTTTTTAATTTATTTTGTAAAAAAAAAAAAATCTTCAATTTGGTACAATATGTTATTGGTGACTGGAGATTATGATAGGCTCTCTGTACTTACCAAAGAGCCAATAACACCACACTTGTTTTAGACATTCCAACCAATCCGATAAATTCCCGCTATAATGGTAACATAATTTATGTATAAATACAGCGCGTCAGTGTGCCTGCTTTGGAAGAGACGGCAGAGAAGACGGCGCATCTGGGTCCATGAAACCTTGCAGGCGCGCTTGCAACGCGGCGAGTGCCACCATCTGGTACAGGAGCTCCGGCTGGACGATGAGCGCTTTCAGCAATATTTTCGCGTGACCAGGGGCCAGTTCGATGAGTTGCTGCAGAGGGTGGGACCGCGCATCGCCAAGCAAGACACCCGGTAGCAGAGCGACTAGCGATATGCCTGCATTTTTTGGCGACCGGTGACTCGTATCACATCATTGGCTTCAGTTACCGTGTGGGACATAACACGGTAATTGAACCCCTTCCTCATCTAACCACGTTTTAATAGCTAGCTTGCTGTAGGCGCACGTTAGTGCTAACGTAGGCGAGTTTGGATAGCCTAGAATTTATGGTCAGACAATACTACGAAAACGACAATGAATGCACAAATATAATACCTGTCATTTCTGTGATATCGGCAACTTGTCGCCAGGCATCGTTCTTTAAATGAATGTCTTTATATATTTCCAAGGACAAGTCATAAATTATCAGGAAGGACGAAACAGTTAAAATCAGCTTCTCGTCCATGGTGACCGAGCGGCGAAACTAATGTTCCGATAATTGTTGTTGGAACAACACTGTTGACTGTGGCGCCCATGTATTTAGTTAGCTCGCTAGTTTGCTAACGTCTACTTGGAGGTAAGATGTCGCTTCATAGATGTTATTTTGTCACAAAAACTACTACGTTGTCCCCGGAACACATATGTCACCGCTAAAATTTACACAAAAGAAAACACACAGAGTCAAACAACAGATATTTATTTACATTTCAGTCTTTTTCTTTCACGAACTCCGCCATTACAGATACGGACAAACGACTCGAGAAGGGAGTCACAGCACGTCACAGCAATGCCATCGGAGTGGCTGTCACCGAGTCGCATCGCTCCTCAATTACATATAATAGCCTTGAAGTCTATTTTGGGCCCGCCCACTATTCTGGGCCCGACCCGCTCTCATTGACAATGAATTACGTGTCCTCACATTCTAGAATTATAGAGCCGGGGAAGTGCGCTACGAATTTCCCCCAGGTCAAATGAGCTATGACCAACGTCCGGGAATATTTAATACATTTAATGTCAAACTCCAGCGTTGAAGCAGTCAAAGCTCTTTATAGATCAAAAAGAAATAAGTCCCAGGCACTCAGGAGTATTATGAAGGATGGAAAAAAGTTAAAAAGCCTTTATTAAATGTGGCTACTGTACTGTTTATGTGTCGAGACTTTTAAATGTTTTACAAATAGCGATTTGAATGCGGGGGGCTACATTGTACTATGTAGTAAACGTTCCTCCTAACGCTTAAAGTTAATCGCGGCAGATCTTAAAAGCAGTTACTTTCGTAATTTTCATTTTGAACGAAAGTTTGACTGGTATACATGATCTATAAAGAGCTTTGACTGCTTCAACGCCAGAGTTTGACCAGGGTGTCCGCGGGTTTGTAAAAAGTTGTAAAAGGTAGTAAATGAAATCAGGTCAAATTAAGGCCAGTAAAAAGTAGTAAAAAGTAAGAAGCGTCATCTGACGAGGTAGTAAATTTTTGAGCCCCCATCCAAATGACGCTATGAATTTTTCAATGTTTAACTTACATCCATCCTAACTCCTTAAATTACTAAACTTCTGTGGACTTATCAACATAGCGGCAGTGTACGTGCTTTGGAAGAGACGGCAGAGAAGACGGCGCATCTGGGTCCATGAAACCTTGCAGGCGCGCCTGCAACGCGGCGAGTGCCACCATCTGGTACAGGAGCTCCGACTGGACGATGAGCGTTTTCTATGGAAAGCCAAAACTGCCAGAAAACGTATATATTACCTCGCGTTGAACTCAAGTACGCCCGTAAAATCCGCCCGTTTGTCCGTTATTGCGCCGCTTTTTTCGTCGCTCTGAACGGCAGCGCTCGTTAAAATCGCCCGGAATTTCCGGAAAATCGCCCACTTTTACGCCGTATTGATGTTCTAAAAACTTGTGCACCAAACCGCGCGTAAAAAGCGCGCGAGTTGCGCAACACACACGCGCGTAAAAAACGGCCGTCTTACATTATGATAATGATATCCATCCTTCTTTTCTGACAGCCAATAGTTTTGAAATGTTTGCGCCCAATGGCTGATCAAGCAAGTAGACCAAAACAGTTCAGCACAGATCACCTATGTGGCAAAGATTGCTCAAACTTTACTGCATTGTACCTTCACATTGGTTAATACTTTAGGAGGGAGGAAGAAAATAACCTATAAATGAAGCTCATTGTTAATATGAATCACTATTTAGCCTTTCATGACATCTAAGAGTGGCATTTTTTTTTTAAATTGTTGTTACTGTTATGTTCTTATTACTGTTCAGCACCACACCATGTATCTTCTGCTAGAGTAATGGGCTAATACCAAGCCTGCAATGCCAACAGTCCTGGGTTCGAATCCAGGTAGAAGGGGCAGTATTTTTCTCCCTTCCATACAGTACATCGCGATTTTGTTGTGTATTTTTTGGGATAGAAATCCACTGACTTTGCAGCCCTGTGTTAGTAAACAAATGTTTTCTGTAA